>KB663677.1:3571912-3614910 GCA_000349025.1 Anopheles minimus
AATTTGAAAATGACACCAAACCATCAAAACAGAAGCAATTAACACGCGGCACGCAACCGTCTGCAACACACATTCGCTCGGTTTATTTGTGAAAGAATAATCTTGAAGGTAGAAGCCGTTTTTCTAGCTGCCATCCGCATGTAGCATCAACAACGGCCCTCCCCAGCTCTAGACGAAACAACGTGTCACTCCCGGGTCATTGTGCCGGGTTTCGACACCCCGTGTGAACCTTTCTGCCGTAGCCAACCGCTCCACCGATTGTGTTCGGCACTGCCGTGGGATGCGTTTTGGAGTGTGAGTGCGAAAGGTTTAACATTTTACAATCCCGAACGAGATCGACTTCACAGAGACGATGCTTCTTTACGGTGGTGTCGCATCTTCCCCGTGTACCTTCCCGGTACTACCGGGTGATGAAAGCTGCCCGACCAAAACCGGGGCAATGGTTAAGGGGTTGCCTATTTTTTTTAGCTGAGTGGTAAATTTTTGGAAGCCAGTCAGATATGGAACAAACTTTTTTTGGAGATGAAAATGTTAGCGATCTCCCACAGAGACAGGACGCCCCAGTTGTGGTTGGGATATGGAAAATGAAAATGCAGCAATAAAAAAAAGACCCCGAATAGTTTAGGGTAGAGAAATGATCCGTCTGAAGAAGAGGATCGACAATTCCCATCGGTAGGACAAGAAGTCCAAAAACTCGGGCCAACAGTATTGTCCACGGGGTGAGAAGATCTCTTCCATTTCACACTCGGTGAGGCGATGCCCCAAAACTGAGCTTTTTTCCCATGGCCTACTATCGAAATGTGAATAACCGATTTAAAGTGTTTTGTTATGTTTACAGTGTTGAATTGAGGTGAGATTGAGATTGAATTGTAAATTATGTTTATGACAGTATTTCCAGAAAAATGTGATAAATATAGAGTTTAAACATTCCTATCAATGCTTAAAGATATTTTAAGTTGTTTTAGGTTCTAGGCTATTGGAGAAACTTTCAAACTATGAATTTCTCAGAATGTTTGTTCTGTTTAGCTGACTTTAACTTCAACTGAAACTCGGCTTTAAATGGTGATACCACACATTGACCACCTTTTTGCTTGAACGCTTCGGCATTCCATGCGATTGCATACGGCGTGTTGAATGGGTCTTACCGGTCTTACGGTGTGTACGTGCGTATCTTCATTTTTGGCAGCACCGAAAGCGAGAAGTTTAGCTGCGATAGTATCGGTGCAGAGAGGTTACCGCATTCCACACGCGCAGCCCAATGCTTCAAACAGCTCAACGGTAGAGCAACAGCAAAAAAAAAGGCTGAACCAAAAATGAAGGTACCCCACCGTGATTACATTCGACCACATGATGACCTACATCGGGAAACGAACGCGAAAAAAAAATGCCACTGAACGCTGGTGAAGCGTAAAGAAAGTCAAGGTGAGAGAGTCTTCGCGGTACGTTGAGGTGGTAGCGCCATTCTGTACGGGTTTGTATCCAGATGATGAGTATCTAACTGTGCTCTGCTAATCTTCTATGAAACACGGTTTTTACATTTTAAACTACAATGCAGTTATCCTTTTTTATTCGCTTTGTTTTGTGTGCATCTAATCGACTCGCCACTTTGATGCTGCTTTAGCGCTGCGTAAGAGCTGCACACAAGCGACAGTGTGACATTTCCATCGAAACGCACTTACCAGCTGAAACAATTTACCCGTGGGTTCAATGCCTTTAGGTGTGTGCTGTGTGTGTGGGAATGCAACCTTACAAAATGCTGCATTTATTACACGGAATAGCTTGCCCAACCGCATTTGCTCGATGAATGAATCAACAAGCTACATCAAGAAAAAATCCCAATCACAACAATAAAGAAACAAAACAAAAACGAATGTATAAAAATGATTGCCAAATGCCATCAATGATGTAGGCGAAACGGTAGAATGGGGGGAGCTCATTTTTTCTGTTTCTTCATGTACTTCGGTAAATGAAAATGAAAGCTTCAATCAGGAGGTGACACAGTCGACGGGAGATTACTGCTACATACGAGCCAGACAGACAGATGTTAGCCTTCATCAATAAGGTGGATGTTTTTTTGGCTTTACAACCTACCACAAAATGTCTATTCGATACACTTCAGATCGTGTCTTCGATCGTGATGGGGGAGAAAATATATAATACTAAGCACACTCGAGCAAATGTAAGTACAGACTGCTCATTACCAGCTGAATTAATCCACATCTTGCGTTGCATTCGTTTCACTTTCTAATGCCAACCAGGTTCCTTCCCCGGGTACGGAGAGCCCTATTATGGCCTTGGAATGTTTATGATCCCCGCCGGCCCAAACTACCACCCTCTTTGCTCCATTCCAGCCCACAACGCCCTCATGAATGGAATAGACGAAATTGTCGAATCGAACGCCGGTGGAGGAGGGCCAGAAATTGTACTGTGCAGCAGCACGCGCCATGCCCGCCATTTAACTGGACATTTCATTTATTCGTCCAGTGAAAGTGTTGGTAGCCCGATGCTTTATCAAACGTGCACGCTCCATGATCGAGCGAGGATGTCTGATATTTTGTTGCAATTCAAATGCTTTCATCCATCATGC
Source organism: Anopheles minimus (assembly GCA_000349025.1). NCBI lineage: Eukaryota > Metazoa > Arthropoda > Insecta > Diptera > Culicidae > Anopheles > Anopheles minimus. Next base: position 3,574,500 of record KB663677.1, read on the forward strand.
AAATAATGGTACAATGTTATTTAATGAAAGGCTCCAAAAATAAACGAACTACGCATTTACAGCTTAAGACATTGAATTATCTCCAAGATTTGTTAAAGTTTTGAATTTATAGATTTAATTTTACCAACTCAAGAATTAATCTAAGTTTTTCTACTCTCTGAGCGTCATTAATCCAACATGGAAGATGACCAGCCAAGAAAGCAAATGGTGGAATTTCTCTGCGTGGTAGGAAAATTAATCACTTCTCCGGTTTATTTATTACACCACCACTTCACAACATGCACATCACTGAACACAACTCCCCTTACCAGTGGTATCGTACGTGAAGGCCACACTAACCCGAAAACAGGTTCCAATAAACTTTCCCAAAGCCAAATTCCACACCGCAGCGGGATGATACGTAGGGAAGGCCGGTCGTCTAACAGGCTACCGATTAAAAATAGTAATTAAACAAATCCGTGCCACTCCGGTTCGACTTGCCAGCCCAATAATGTTGTGCCCTATCTGACCATGGAACCAAATTCCTACTGAGGGTATATCGTGTGGAGTAATGAATTCTTTAAGCCCAAATAACATGCCTCCAATCAGTCGGAACTCTTGAGCTGAAACCCTTTCTTATCATAAACTTCACATATTGTGGAAACCCTTCCACGAGTCATGTGAGGAAGAGGGCATACTTGGAAGTGAAGCTAACAGGTGTGAAGGGTAAATAAACAAACTAAATCGAAAGATCGAAAGATACAGCTAAAGTAAAGCACCCTAAACATCCACGGTATGCCTCAAGAGACAGATCCGGTCCGGGCGAAAACTCCAAACCCCTTGTCGTCCAGAGGACCGTTCGCGTGTTCGCAGTGAAGGGAAAGTTCGGATCGTGTACGTGCGGCTGGCGTATTCCATTTGGACGACATCCGGTTAGAGAAACTACATGCACGTTCGACGGTTTGCACGGGGTTTTAGACTCTAAAAATTTTTATTCGCACCCAAACACACTAAACACCTCCACCACCATAGACCACCATCAAGCACTATAAGAATGTTGCGCAGGAATGTCACACTTAATATTTGGCCACTGATTCAATTTTTCCTGTTTCGGTTTCTGTGGAAGCCCTTGTTAGATATCCGCCATTGTCACACTGGAACTGTAACTATCGTGTTTCATATCGAGAGAAGGGGGTTTGTTTTATCAGGAGTTATCAGCAGGTCACATTAGCGATCAGATCACACTGGCGCAGTTGCTGGTTGAACAGCAATCCTGGAGGACATTCGCGCTCGTTCGCCACACCCAGGAAGCAGAGGACAAACTTCTGGCAGGACGTTGGGTGTGGCATGTTGATAGCACCGGCCGCCGGGCACGGGAAGCACTCGCTCACCGACGCCTGCAGACATGACTGACGACTCTCGTCGAACCGATGGCCCGGTCCACAGATGCCGTAGTACGATTTGCCCTCGAAGCAGTAGTAGTACGAGCGGCAATCTCTCGGGTTCGACGTTAGATAGCTCTCTGTGGGACGACACGTTGGTTCGGCGGCGCCCTGCTGGACGAGAACGCTCACCACCACCAAGATGGCGACCAATATAGCTGACGATCCTGTTGGAGATATCCAAAAAAAGGGAGAGATGAGCTTTTGTGTCTGAATTTCCGGTGCACAATCAGGAATACCCCGGTACCTTGCATCTTTGCACTGCTAGAATGATACTAGCCCCGTCCAGATGGACATCACCTGAATTTATAATGTTCTTGGATATCTTTGCTATCGGGAAGTGCACGATAAGAACACGATAGTGGCACGCGTTTGCAGGCTTCGAGGGAAGTATTGAAGGTTGCACACATCCATCATCCTGTACGCTCAGACTGGTCAGACTCTCGCGGTCTTGTTATCTTACCCGCACAGACTAGAATATAGATAGCTAGACTTTGATATCCGAGCTTGTACTGCTTTAAGCGCTCATGCTCGTACGTCCACTCGGAACTCTTCCTCGATGATTGATGGAGTGTGTCTCGTGTCCAAGTCCGGAAGGTCAAACAACGGTGTGTCTGTTTCCCCATTTCGCCGACATCTGATCGACACCGTGCTCAAATTAGTGAATGAATTCACTTTTGGGCAAAGGAAAAGCGTCACTATCTTGTAAAGCATTCCACGATTGAATTCTATTGCAACTGGCTGATATGCGTTTGCTACGCTGAGTCATACTTTCGGATGCCCTTTTGCGGTACCGATATATGGAGATGATATGGTCCAGGGGTCCATTAGCAAATTTCAAGAACTGCGAAGGCTCGCTAGTGATTTGAAGAAGGCCTTTGATTAGATAAGTTTAGATAGTGCCGTTTGTTGTCTATTCTTTCTTTTTATGTGTGATATCGTTGTGCAGTGTGGAATGCGATTACTTCCTCTTTAAAAGGAAGTCAGTGGCCGATGGTTACACGGGTGAGATTAAAACACATTTGTTGTTTATGTTGAGCTTAGATAATTTGAGCTAAAATTCACTAGTATGCTCAATGTTGTAGATAAGTTAATTTTGTTATGAGTTTAATAATTTTTATTTAATATTTATATAATATAGTCTAACAATGGCTCTATTTTCCCATAACAAAAACAACATTTCAACAACAATGTCAACCTTCGCCTTCCTGATCTACTGATTTGTTAATGCTCTTCCCACACGAACAAAATTCGTCTGTATTTAATGCGATCATAATAGGAATTAAACGTTCCCAATCACCGTTAAAAGATGAGAGCTAATTTTGAGATCGCTATAATTTGTATTTACTTTAATACAACCCCTCTTAGGCAACTAATTCGTGGACAGACCGATAGCGCCGTTCCACCAAAGCATTGTATGTAAAAGGTAACTACAACTTGTAACCGTTTTGTTCCTTCCCATTCTCCCCACGACGAAGCAATGTACGATCGATGAGTAATTGTTGAAACAGCTGGTACGTTCTAATTACAGCCACCGGGCAGCGAGTCTCGATCCCGTCCCGTCCCAACACACCCCACCTTCAATACACCAACTCAAATAAGCAAAATTAAAAACAATAACACTCGTTCAAACCATCGAAATAAAACCAAACAAAACGAAAAACATACACACTTACCACCAGCCGAACCGGGAGAGCATCAAATTGGGTCACAAAAATTTCCACCCCGGAGATGGTTTCACAGCTTTCCGGGAGAAATAAATGAACCCGCGGATGTGCTACTGGATTAGATGTTGGCAATAGTGGTGGTGGTGTTCCAGGTGTGTATGGGTGGGCATTGCGTATACGCCCCGGAACGGTGGAAAATGATTCAGCATTCAGTTTCGGCCCACGTTCGATTATGTGTGTTTGTGCCGCTTTTGGGTAATTTCATCAGTGAGCTAATTGCGCGCAATGTTTGTGGAGAAGAGACGGAGCTGTAGAATGGAGACGCATTTTGTAGCTAATGTAGTTCTCGCGGTGGTTGAAAGATACATTATATGACAGTCGAAGGTCAGAGTGGATTAAATCGAATTATAGCCGTTACGCTTTGACAGGGAGAAGCAAAAGAACTCAAACCAATTGTATGAGTGTAATTTAAAAATAATGTTCATTTAATTCATTTAATGCGGTTTAGATTTGTGACATTTGTTGGTGAATTCTGCATGCTGTACTGGGAAATAGAAGTAATTTTAAATTTTAAAATACATCCTCAAGGAAATTCAGGAAGGAGTTTCGATTAGCTATGATTAAGCAAATTTAATAAGCTAAAACATGGTAAACATACCAGATAAATCAAGAATTGGAATACAATCTTTTAGATTACTTTTATAATTTGGTTACAAAATTTACATAACTCAACAAAAAGGTTGTATCTTCATAAACCTAACTGCTCTTCAGCAAAATAAAAGATTGACGCCTGGAATTATTCAGTTAATGACTCCGAGGAAACATTAAATAAATTTATACAAGTTTGATAAATATTGAAACCGCAGATCCACTTGTCATCCTGATTTTCCTTATCAACTAAAATATAAAATTTCATATTGATGTATAATAAAGTGTCCAGTGATCAATCTCCGTTCAAACAATTTGGCTATGCAAAAAAAAAAACAATGTAAATGGAGCATATCCCAACAGCAATGAACAAATTAGTATATCTTTTGTTCTGGATTTCCGGTTTCTCAAGAATTCCTCTGATGTTTGAATTTTTGAAGTTACACTAAATTTTAACTAACGAAGTGCAAGCACTTGATGGAATACAAAAAAAACACATGAATTTCGAGGAGTGTTTCATTCAAACTAAAACGTGTTTACCTATTGATTCATTTCTTGAAATATTTTTAATCTATTTCAATCTAGTGTTTCATAAAATTAGTTGAAAAGAAATGTAGTGTATAATGTAGTCTGTTCAAATATGCACATTTCTCCACTGGGAAAATGCAAAATGGCTTACACCAGGCAAAACTCGAACAAATAAATCATGTGTCTATTTAAATTTTAAACCCTGCTTACTACTTGCTGAGAACAGTGGCGCCATCTATTGACGAGTAATAACACTTTTCACATTTATCTTGGCATCAACGAAAAAACATGACGGCGTTGGTCTTTCACACGGCGGACCAGGAACAAAACCTTATCCCAAACTAATCGAGAAGTTTTTTCCATATTTGTTACACAAACAAAATGTTTTGAGATTTCTGCTTATCGTAGCTGGCGCAACAGCAGTAATCCACTTGCAGCATGCAATTCTGCAGAACCATTCGGGCGAAAGAAAATTGTCTACTCCCTTCACCCCAGCGCCCATTCCCGGGTAAGACAAAACAAGTTCATTGACAAAGGGCACGCTAGTTTCTCCCCCATCGGTTGCACCTGGGCTGAACTGCACCCATTTGCGTTGTACAGTTACAACCCGTTCATTGAAACCCACCAAACCGTGACGTCACTGCATCGTCAAGCATAAACGGTGAGGGGTTCACAACGTCTAACGACAAGTGTATCCGTCCATGTTTCAGGGCACCAACGGCGCTGTGTTGGTTATCCGATAGTTTGTTAGCTTTTCTGTGCTTACAACGCAACCGTGTTTCGAAGCAATAGCACTAGAGCTTATTATTGGCCGTAAACATAACTTTAACCGCTACCCCTCCCCCAACCCTCCTTCCCTTCGGCCCATAAGGTCTGTGGTCAGATTTTCTAATTCTGATCTGATTCGGCACCAGGATTCGCTTCTGCCGTGTACCGATTGCGGTAGAGTTTCTCTATTTCTCACCTTCACATGGCTGACTACTTCCGCGGCATTTCCGCGAGGGGTGTCCGTTCCACGTGAGTGCGTTGGAAAACAATATAAAAACAGCAGATTAACCCTGGCTTCGGGTGGAAGAGCTGGTACGCTCGTGGAAGATCGTGATGTCATACGGTGGATAGTAATTTTTGGCTTCCGTCTGTCAAGTTTGTCCGATTGCGAGCATCATTAAATATAAATTAGATACGGAATTGGTTTGATTCTCATGAGGTTTGTATTAAAATGTGTCTGAGAGGGTTTGTGAATTTATTATCACGCGATATTTTAAATGTTTTAATTTGAAGTCTGTAAGAATTTTGACAAGTTTACGAACCGAAATAGAAAAAATATTGTACATATTTTTAAAAAGTCTGTTTTTTCGGCTACTTATTTTTATTATTTTGTACATTACGGCCAGACTTGAAAAATGAAAATTGTTGAGAGATTTAATTTTTTTTTTTCGTCAGAATATGCATAGAACTCAGAATTAACCATTCCATAAATGTCCAAACAAGCCACCCCTAGCAGGCCGTACCTACTTTTTACTCATTTTCATGATTTTGTCTATTTCAAAGCTTCAGATCACCATATAAAGTACGTCGTGAATCTCCTTACCTTTTTCTATAAGGTTTCTTAAACTTTCAACAGTATTAATTTCAAATAATATAAAATATTAAAAATGAAGAACGCAAATAGCAATTAAAGTGTAAAGTGTGCACTGGCTTCGATCAAGCTTGCTAGTAAAATACTAGTCTTATTTTTATGATAAACCATGAATTTTGATTATTCACCTCACCATTTTTATCTTCTCACCACTTTATTCTCACTGCGAAAGTCTCACCGAGCAAAACAACAACGTTCACATTTTCATCGCATGCCGCACCGCATACTGTGAGGAGTGAAAAAGACAGCAGGCGAAAGGGTTATGTTCTCTCATTTCCGCACAAGCATGCCGAGAAGAGAAGAAAAAGATAGAGCATCAGGAATATATTGAACTCGCTATTACTCAATAGATGGCGCCACTGCAATCAACTAGCGGCACTCGATCAATTGTATGTTTTCGATGTTTAAATTATTTTGATGAGTTAAACGTTTTTATTGAATACATGAAATAAATAAACACCGTTGGGATAGTATTGATTTTTATAGAACATAATAATGTATTATTAAAATTAAATACATAAGGAAATACTACGTGAACCTCCATAAAAGATAATATTAAAACATCGCACATCAACCGGCTTGAATTAAACTAAAAAAAATATCCTCACTTGTACGAACGTTTCCGAACGGGTGTTCGCTGTTCAACACTGCACACGACCGCGCAGAAGCTTGTCGTCCACGAGACGATTCGGATCGTATTTTTTATGCGGAGCGTTTGCGAGGTGTGTAAAATAATAACATTTCGAAGTGAAATTCTGTGTTGTTTTGCATCCGGGGGGTTTTTCACCCTTGAGTGTTTATTTCTGACAAAGAATCATGTTCTATAATTGTATCGATGCACAATATAAGCAAAAGTTTAATTTAAACTGAAAAAAAAACAGTGAACAAAATACAAAACTTTGTGTTAAGTGATCGTTTTGTTTTTGGTGTTGTTTCATGCACATCATATTTTGGGGAGTGTTTGTGCATTTTTCAATAAAGTGACTAGGGAAAGTGAGCAAAATTGTCTCCGCAGAGATAAAGAAGGAAGCGTGATGGATCGGTGTATTAAATAATGATATGTTTTGTGATGCGAGTGAAAAATGTTCGATAAATATTACCTTTCGCGTACGGTAATTCTCTCCAAAAATAAAACAGAAGGAAAAGGCAAATTTACCGCGCCGGTGAAAGTGTGCTGCCCCCCCGTACAATACAGCATCATCGAGAGACAACGCACACGTACACACGGGATAGGGAATGTTGTTTGCATGCCGAGATTAAATAATACGCTCTCCATACAGAGTCACTTCCTCTCGATGTCGGACCGATTACGGCAATTGAGATAGCGATGCTGGCATGTTATGATTTGTGGTGTTTCTGCGTTCGGTATCAGTGCGAATAATGTTGCAAAGTGTGTTGGTTGGTTGTTGTGTAAAAACCCCTGAAGCATTAAAATATGAATGAAAAGTAGAGTGCAAAAATAAACAACGTTCTAGCAATTGGCAACTTTGCTGCTAGGATAGGAAGGTGTAATTATATAAAACCCATACTACAGCGAAGCGGGCAGATCCGCTGATGACCACGATAACAACACCTTCCCGTGTGCTTCGTTTTCCGTTGCTAAGCGACCGCAACAGACGCGAACGAGAGTCCTCCTCATTCTCTCTCTTTCTCGCGTGGTAAAAATATGCTCACGGGCTTTTCAACCCCCTAAATAGGATTTATTTTTATCAAGCGATCCGCGTGCTAGCATTGGCGCGAATGTAAGGCCGCAGCGCCACACCGAAAGGAAGCGTCAAATGACATGTGAGGAAGTGTCTGTCAACCCAAAACCGGCGACGCATTCGGATCGTGTGCAGGCACCTTCCAAGCAGGAAGCACGAATGAAATGCGGAAATCATGAGGACGACGACAACAGCAACATGAATTAGGAAAATAGGAAAAAAGACGCACCTTCACACACACACACATAATCAAATGCCTAATCGGGGAAACCACGTGACAAGTGAAAAGGAAAGCGTTGGTGTACGGGAGCGGACGCGGGCAGAAGTGTCAAGAAAGCATGAAATGAAATCAAAGCCATAACCGTGCGGTGGGTCGAAAATGGAGAAGAAGAAAAAAAACATTAAACTACCACCATCAAGTGTGTGGCTGGGAACGGGGGAATGGTGGCAGTTTTCTCTTCCAATTATCATTAAAATCCCATTACGGGCCCCGTGTGCCTTCGGGTGTCTCGCACATTTTTTCTTGAGGACGACCTCGCGCAACCAATTTCACGCGGCTTTTCGTCTGCATGTTTTTTTTGATGCGGTTTAAAGGGCGCCTGTTACGGGTAAAAACACAGGTTAAATGTCGGTAGTTCGCCTGTGTAAAGCCCGATAGACAACCTGGTCGAGTGCACACTTCCGTGTTGCAGTGAGCATTTGCTAACTTGTCTATATTCATACGGTTGTATGCATTTCGTACCTTCTCGTCACCGGGGGGAGGCATTAATCACGCTACATTGCAGCAGGTCTTTCACTTCGATCGCTTCCGAATGACCGATAGCTCGAAGGCAAATTTTTGTGCTATAAATAATTTTTGCTCACATCTCACAGTATGACGGCCCTTTCGTCGGTGATGTAGCGAGAGCTCCTTAAATACCGTATAAATGAATGGGACGAGAGTTTTTCAATTCCCATGCTATGGCTGTTGTGATTTTTACCGATCCGTGGGTAGAATGTCTCCCATTGGGGATTGATGTAGAAATTGCCTAGGGGTGAGAAAGTCCTTCAATCGGGATTTCAAGGGTTTATTATCGGATTCGGGAAGGGGGTTTTTACATTAAAAATGATGAAATAGATTTTGCAATGCTTTCCATCAGCTAATTCTGTTCTAATATTGAGGAAATTTAACAAAACGCCTAAAATTATGCAATAAATATAACAAATTTAGATTTTTTGAGGCAGATTGCCTACATTTAGGCTTATAATTAAAGAAGCGTTATTCAGGAGAGATAAATTATATGTAATTTATTAGAGACAAAATGCACTTGATAATGTGTTACAATCTCAACAATACTTTCCTGCCAGCATCACCTGCGCACGTAATCTTGCCTTTCTCGGTTGCAAAAGCAAAAATTTAATTTAAGCAATCCGTTATGAGTCATACGTTTATTTACGCGCCCCATTGCATCCCACATCCATCCAACCGGCAAGCGTATGATAATAATTATTCGATTGGCACAACGCTCCAGCCGACCGCTGAAGCTGAGCTCGAACCAATTTACTTCCATTTGGATGCATAATTAATGAAAGCAAACTTTGTACGGTGCATGTGTTTCCTTGTGTTGGTCCCCTACCAATTTCCCACTGCGCGGAAAGCGGGAACGGTTGCGGGATAATTCGCTCTTCGTTAAACGCTAACTGACTGACAGCTGAAATGAGTGAAGTGTACAAGTCAAAGCGAAACTGCAAACTGTCTCCGGCAGCGTGTGCCTCATCTCCATCCATCGCTTGGTTAGAAAGCCGGTTGTACCGATTCATTGAATGCGGAGATTGGAGTTTTCCCGGGCAAAGGATCCTCCGTACGCTTGTGTTCTATACAAAGCGAGCATGTCCTTTTTTCCAAAGGGTACAAGAAGCGGGAATGTTCCTTCCATTCAACCCACAGCAAATGGGCGCACAACTCTTCCACAATGGGGCTCGCTATTGACGATGGACGGAATGATGTCCCAGTTTTCAACGCTTATCGTTCCTTGCACAAACGATGAGTGGCGTGTGTTTTCGTTTTCTATGAAATCTTGTCCGCGGCGGTGCTTGAGCCACCGCTGTTTCGTTCGGTTTCGGCCGAGACCGTGTTGTGCACGTGCGAACTCGCGAAACGTGAGGCGAGTTGCCGATGAAAGGCCCGAGGTTGGGTTTTCCAAGACATCTTTTGTTAGCAAAAACTTGAGTAAATTGGTACTTGTTCTTCGCTTGAGAGAATCTCTTTCAATACTGACCATAGATTTATTCTTTTTGTGAGTGAGTTTTACTTTAAGGGTAATTTGGGGGAACATCTCTGTTGGGTGTATTTTATGGACAATAAAAATAATACAAAATATCCTATTATGATCACGATTAGACATACATCAAATTGTCTAGTTTATGGTAAATCTGGTTGATTCCCTTGACATCCGAGCACGACAATTAAAAGGGCTCTACACACGAATGAAGGGCACAATCAATTACACGGCACATGATCATCTCGCCGCATGGTATGCATGCATTCAATGTGCCCCGGCCACTCCATGATGCTGTGTCCTCCACAACGACGGCAGCAGCATTATGTCAATTGCATCATGCCTCTCGTGTACCCGCACGCTGTACATTCATTGGAACGCTTCCCGTTGTTGAAGGCGGGTACTGACTGTTATGTTGATAAATATAAACCATTTATCCGCCACGGTGCACCCGAAGAGTGTAGCGAGATTGTTTGCGTGCCTGGACGCTGAAAATAGTACTGCTGATGTTATTTTGCGATGCATACCAACAACCGCAGCGAGATTTAATTACAATTTAATTATGGTATCGTTTGTATGTAAAATAAATATCGATCAAAAAAAAGGGATAACATTTGATGCCGCTATGGGAGAATAGGTTAATATGTAGGGATTCACTTTGGTTGACTTTCAAACTTGATTTAATATTTTATGAAACACAATACTGAGGGTGTTTTTGTTGTATTCTCTTCAATTTATTTACTTACATGAACATATTTTAATAGTACTGTGCGACCAGTTTTAACACAAGTTTTTCTACCTGTTTATTTATTTTTGTGATGATAATTCGAAACCAACGCCTCAAAAGTCACTCTAAAATATGAAATTAATAGTTTATTGCTTCAACAATGATTTTAATAGCCTCTTGTTATGAAATTATGATTTTTATTGCCGTTTCAAATTCATTTTTCTGAACATTAAAACGTTCGCTAAAACCTGTTACTGCTCGAATCTTTGAAGGACAAACCAGGTTTAAAGTTGATACCACAGGACACAAACAAAATAGCAAACCTGTTCTGGTCCCACTCAGCAACATCCAGCAAATTTGCAAACACCATAACTTTAATCATTAAATATGATAGTAAAATCGAACGTATATGAAAAGAGAAACCGAGCCCCTGTAGTTCCATGGCATCTTCGCCAATTTATATTAGCGAGAAAAAAAAAATATCGAAACCTGTTTGACATCGTTGGATGACTTTCGCCCTTCCCAAAAATGGTTCCCCGTTCCGGGTGTGTTTTTTGTTTTGTTTGCGCTATCATAAACCGGACCATGGGGTGGGAATTTCATACACATCAGCATCCAGATTGAACCCCACATTCGAAAAAAAAAAACAAGACACAAATAACACAAAAACCTGTTCCATCCAGGGGTGAGTTCTTTAGGCAAGAATTTAAATTAGCAAACATCAAACGAATTGTAGAACCGAAAAATGTCACCGAAACGATGAAGAATTTGGGATGAGAGGGTTAAGTGCAATTTTATAAGCACACCATGTGGTTTCAATAGTAGTTTAGGATTGATAAGCAAAGGGGTTTACCATTTGAATTCAGGCGTACGGCAAATGCCCTGTGGATGGTGTGGATTTGAAACAAAGAACATCCGCCACACGTTGTCACTCGTGCGTGACCCACGTACATGTTGGTTGGGGGAGCTTAAAGTATCAGAGCTGGAAACGAGAAACCCCAACCCAACAAACTCGATGTCTCGTTGTCTCACTGGAAAAAAGAGGCTTGAGCTTCGGGGGCTAATAGCCTGGAGCCATATGTTCGCGACATGGTTGCGTTTTCGATTGGAACTATGCCCGTATGGCGATGGAGTTGGTAACTTCCCAGGAGATACAATGAAACCCGCAGCGAAAGGTGTACAAGGAACTCGCAAAACTAAAACACTTAGCTCCGTATTAGTTCCACTGCTAAAGAAACGAGCCCCAAAACATAATGTTGTCAGTGCCCTTATCCCATATAAGGGAAGAAGCATTACATTGCACACTCACTCCATTTCGAATCGCTTTGAATTGAACTAACATTGTACAGTTTTGTTCTTGCCACATGTTATTGGTTTCCGCCAAGTGCCATTCGGAATGTTATATCGCCTTTTTCCCGACACACAACAAAAGATACACTCGTTTTCCTCCCTTCCAAAAATGGCCACGGTTTTGGGGGATGAAAAATTGGATTTGTTTTCCCCGTGTTTTTGGCCCAACGTCATACAATCGGAATGCTATCCCGATCGATTCGTTTCCACAAAGAATGTGAAACCGCTGCACTGTTCACCTCACCGAGTCGAAGCGTCCGTGCATCATTAGCGGAGATGAAGGTCTCTATATATAGCGCACATCAACCTTCTCTGATTCCGGACATCAATGATTCAACGCTGGCGTGAGGTTGAGCGGGAAAAACCGTTTGCCAAAAATATCGACATAAAAGCGGTTCGGCACGTGGAAAAACGCACGCCCACTCCGGGTAGTGCCGACATCCCAACATTTCCCGACTACCCGATGGGTTGCGTGCCACACTATGCTCTCCTTAACCCAGGCAACCAGCAAGATTATTAATCATGACACATGCCTTCCGGGGGAGTACCTTGGCATCTGTTTGTGTGGATGAAGGGTTGTTTTTTGTTTTGTTTAATATGCGTGTTTGGTGAGCAGAGGTGAACTTCTCACAGCTCTTGAGTCTGGCAGCAACTAATAGTCACTGATTGGAACGTCATCTTCGATTACTCCCACGGGTCGCGGCCGGTATATGTACGGTTGATTAACTCCGGCGAAGGTTTCCACCCCGGGGTAAAGATGTTTGTGTTGGGTTAAGTCACGTGGAAAAATGGATGGTTCCGCCTTTGGTTGTTTGGTTGCATTTCGGGAACGAGGCCGAGTGTGATTACTATTTTCATTTCAATAAGTGTTCCGATAAAACAATCCCTTACAGACGTATTGATGAAATATTAATGATATAAAGAAGCTTTTTTATATTGAAATGTGTGTACTTTTATGCATTTTTATTGAAAGATTTATTATTCGGAGTAACACAATGCTTTAATTGTATCCCGAAGCAATTTGAGGCTAGACGTAGATAAGGAGAGAATTTATTATGTCGGCAGTAGCACCGAATGGCCATCGGCAATGTTTATTCCACAGCAAACAACAAAAACTACCATTAAATAAACTTACAAACATGCTGGTTTGCATTTGCTTTGGCACCATTAAGTACACAGTACAGCCTTTCTTTCGGAGAACTTCTGCAAACGGGCGTCGGAGCGAGTCTTGGCGTTTCAAACCCCCTTTTTTTAAAGCCCCGTAACCAGCGGACGACTCGTTCGTTTTGGCAAAACTTCACTTCCGACACAATAAATCTCCTTTGTCTGGATCCCGAACTCGCCGGCGTGTAGCATTACGCCATGTTATTGCAGCTCGTTTGCGGCACAGTCTATGCGTCCCGCATATGGTCGGGTCTCGGGCCAGTTGCACAAAAAAGGCCCGCAACCCTCCCTAACACTCTTCTTTCTAACAAAGGAAATGGTTAGATCCAACAGTGCACAAGATCTTGTCTACCGACAATGTCCACTCCACGAGCCGTATCCTGTCCTCCGTGCGACATAGCGCAATATGCGGCACAAGGATTGTCAAGCAGGTTGAACGACTTGTGGCAGTACACGCGGACCACGGCAACAGTGTTGTGATCGGCAGTGACTCCCGGTGACTGTCAGTTGTGTTCGGTGCTGTGCGTCGGGCAGCTGCCGTACCGATGGTATGCGCCTTTCGGTAAACAGTGTGCAGTGTGAGATAAACACACACAATATTGGCATTTGGCGATGGCGAACGGGAACGTTGCACAGGAACGGAACTGTCTGTTACATCCCGGGCGTGGCGGATATTGAAAAATTTAATTACGAATCTAGGACGCGGCCGGGGCTGATGTGATGTTTGACTCGGTGTTGGGGAATTTCTACTGGTTCGGTTTCATCGATGCACAATATCTGGTTTTATTTTTTGTAAAGTACCAAACAGAGTACTCTTGTGGGTGGATGTCGTGAGAAAATGTGTTAGTGTGTTACAAAGGTGTCTAGGAAAAAAAACACAATTTCCTTTATGTGCTATGTAGACATCTATTCAATTTTATATCTTGAAGGTTTACTAACAATCTTACACAACAACAATTTAAAAAAAGAAAACCCCGAAATGTCGAATGCATTTCTTCAAATCGATCTTTTCTTTGATTTCCAATGTCACGCCTAAAAGTATGCAATATTATTCCAAACGTCTACTTTTAATGGCAAATGTCCAACGCAACCAATATTTTATTTGTATTTATCTTACAAACAAACAGCTCAGCTCAAAGTGTTGGTCGATTTATTTGTGTTTTGAATATAAATAAAACTCTCCAGTTTGATGAATTGAGTATTAAAGGGCAGTGAATTAAGATGTTAGTAGTTAAAGCCTTTCCCTTTCGAGATGAAAAGAAGTTTAGAACTTTCTAGTTTCGATCTGTCCGTTTGATCAGATCGTAATGGGGTTTTTCTAGTTCTTCTGTGTAGAAGAACCTAACCTAAACAGTTGCATGCTGATGGGGTTCACGAAATATGTACAAATATAAACAAAACCTCCCGTCGTGATCGGGAAAGAAACTTCTCCTAGCTATCTTAATTAGGTCTATTTAGTGTTCCTCACTGTTTAGACGATCCATTTCCGGGTTGCGTTAAATATTTACGCCAACTGCTACGTCCTCTGATGGAGTGGAGAAATGCTAGTGCCTATTAGCCGCACATCAAGCAACGAAATCGGTCATTTCGTTCCGTAACAGTCAAAGTGTCGCGTGCTATTACTCATAAGAATTTTTCGATCGTAGCGGGCCTTTTTTTTCTTGAAACGCTTGCCCGCCGATCGATAAATGTTAATTTGAGGGCTCGTAAAGCATTATTATCCCACACCTTGGCACCGTGTGAATAATAGTGGCCACGGTTTCACCCGAAACCCATCGCGCGGGATGTCTGAGTCATCCGTTTCGGGTGGACAAATTCGGTCCGTTGTTAAATGGCTGTAAATGAGCCAACAGTCCGCACCCATTAGCACCACATATGCACACGTTGGGTGGAAAAGCGATCACATTACGCTGGGGAACGTGAACCGATGTTGGTTGCCTGAAGGTTCGCGGTTTCTACAATCGAGGCCCATTGTGGTGACAGCGAATGACGCGAATCGTTTCCAAACACGTGCTTCCGGAGAATATTCTATCGATTATACACTGGAAATCGTTCGTACAAGTTTTGTCGCGAGTGAGTGCTTGCTAGGGAAGTGACAGCTGCTTGTCAGCACGTGCGAACTGATTGGGTGCTTCATACGGAATTAGACGAGATACAACAAGACATTGAAATACTGGTGCAAAGTTTTCTGTTACTAACTTCTCAAGCATCCGCGCATCTGAGAATTGGGTGAAATGAAATCAATTACCAATGATGAACGTGAGGACTTATTTCTGGAACTCTTCATTAAACGCGACGGTTCTGTTCCCCCCGAAACCCAACACGATCAATTTAGATGATTAACTTAGGCATATTCTTCCCAGCAGCATCAGCAGCCGACAGTTTAAACACTTTTAATCGAAGTGATCCGCGAGCGTGCCGTACGCTCGACTAGAACAGTCCAATTAAAGTGTGTTAAAAGTGTGCGTGTCCGCGTGGGCTTTGCCTTGAGTGATCGATCGATTAGTGCCGGGTCCGGTGGGTTAAGTGATCATCAGCAGCGGCACATCCATCACATCGTCTCTGCCGAATGTCGTACGGACGGTAGAAACAAATGTTTTGTCCGAGTAACGAAACGCTTCAGAGCATTACGGAAAAGACGAAACTGCTGGCCCACAAGTGTACCCAGCAGATTCGGAACAACGCAACAGCGGCGACCATCGATGGAGGCGGTACAGCAGGTGTACAGCAACAGTCCGCCACGGTTGTCGATCCTCCGCGATCGTGCACGAAGGATGGAGCGACCGCGAAGGACGAGCGACCCGGTGGCATGGCTGGTGGGACACTGCGTTGCTTCTGTCCGTGTAAGGGAACGATCAGCAAACTGATGGGCAGAAAGTATGCCGCTACTAGCAAGGAGGGTCAGAGTCAGCGTACCACCAAGTGGTATGTCAAGGTAATACAGATGGCAACACGAAAGGGCCGCGGGGGTTCGGGAGATGAAATAATGTGGGATGCGGAAGTGGTACGATTGTGGTTTGATAAGATTTTATTCGATTAACTGATAGATTGGTTAAGTGGAATTGAGGTTATGAGCATGTTTGATTAAACGAGATGTTAGAATTTTTAGGTATCGGGGAGTAGGGCATTTACAACTATCTTCGTCTTGCGTAACATAAATAGACCACATGATGCTCTATGTGACTGCTCAAACAGAACATGAAGTACATAAACGTCATCATGCCCTCGTTTTCTTCCAAGAGGAGCAAACACTTACAACACAATATCAGTCGAGGGTCAATAATGTTGGAGGTGGAATCCAAAGTTGGAACGTTGGAGCCCCAGTAGTCCAAGTCGGATTTGAAGAATGAAGATGTGGAGATGAGAGGTTGGGGAATGAAGTTCATTAAGAATTGAGGCTCAACATGTTTTGAAAGATGAATTCTAAAACGCTGCAGTCTTTTCCTGCAGTATTTCAAAGCACCTTAAGGACGTACTCTTAGATCATCCAATGCATAGTACAACAATAGCTCATAATTGAGAAGATTAGGTATACAATACATGAAACAAATTCTACCCTGGAGTTCCTAAGAGGCAGTACAATTATCTCTTAGTAACTGGAAGATGTATATCAGATATATATATATCCTCATGTCTTTAGTTCCAAAATTCCTGTTGAAGGTATTGTGAATGTAGAGGAGGATCATGCAAAACGTATCAACATTCTACTCTGAATATGCTTCATTTGGGGACCCCGAAGATCGACAACTTTGAACCACTCATTCCACCATTTTACGACTTCCGTCATTTAACGTGTTATACGTGCTTTAAGGCTTTAAGAACCTTCTTTAAAATATTAAACATAATTACATTGATATTATTGTCATCGCAATAATATACTGAACGAATCGTTAACCCGACATCAAAAATCAACTCAAGCAACTGTCTTATCACCCAACAACATAACGTTTATTTAAAGAGCGCACAAAAATAAACATTCCCTCACCCACCGCTCACACCCATCGGTTTTGGCGCAGTGTTTACAATGCAACCCGTTCGCTTTATCTCTGAACAGAGCAAAGCGGGAAATCAACGACCTAATCAGCTTGAACTTTTGCCCCCTTTGGCGTACATCGAAAAACCCCGATGATGTCTTGGACGTGGTGTCGAATCACTTTGTTCCTCCTAACGCCTTTACGCCCAGTGACTCATGCGTAGGGTGTGCGCCTATCAAAGGGTGTTCGGAAGTTCAGCGGTCGTTGCTGCTGATTGCTTAACGCTGGACTTTGTCACAAACGCTTCTTTGCATAGCGAGCGCGTCGTGCTTATCGTGCCGTGGAGAAGACTGTTTATTTTATCCATCTGGCTGACAGGGCGTGATCATGGGAATTGTATAATCGGTATCCTAGGCTCGATTGTGCCATAATTGCTTGCGATGCGCTTTTGTTCAGCTTCGTTGTGTTCTGTTAGTGATGTAATGTGTGCAATTGCATAAATTCAGGCTGCAACAGAAACAAATCATTAGACGTCGTGCAAAACATCAGTCAAGCAGTCAAACAAAGACGATTGCTATTGATGATAAACTTTACGTATTGAGCTACAAAAGTCACAAAGAGCTAATTATTGTCCCGCCTTTAGGTATTTTGCAGAGAGTCGTGCTCTTTCATTATGTACACCTCTGAGTCACGTATGTCCGTTCTTTTGGAACTAAATGATGCCTATTTGATGGATATGATTAAATGTTAGTCTTCGATGATTTACCTTCCTTTTTTAACAAAAAGCGATGAATGTGTTTCATTTGGAATTCTCCCTGACATTCCAAGACACAATGAAACCCATGGAAACGACTTTCCATTCTTTCGGCACGAATTGTGTTTTCCTTTCGTCCACTTACATTTCCTTCCTGCCGCACGTGTGCTCGCGGCACATTTGGCTATGACTTGGTCGTCTTTATGTGTGTGTGTGTGTGTGTGTGTGTGTTAGTAGAAGAAATTACCTGCTCTCGAAGGCTGGACCGCGACCCTCCACAGCGTCACGGTTCGCTGGCAACATCCGGAGTGTACTCGCGCGAAAACAATGAAGCCAGAAGCCGGCAGCGTACGCAAATCGAGTTTGTGTGGAGAACAAAAAAACACATACACGTGGCCTCATCCCTCCACAGAAGGTGTCGCCCTTAGAGTCCCTACGATGTGGCCGCATATTCATGAGGGCTTAGCCCCGGTGCCGGTAATCATCATTTCGTAGCGTAATGCGTGCTTCTAGCTGTGATGCGCCGTGGAGTCAAGAAGCTTCGCTTTCCCAACCATTTTTATTTAAAGAGGGGTTGGCGGATCTATTCATTGTTCTTTTATGGGACTTTTATTTTTATTACTTCAACAAAACAGGAAAAAAACACGGTGACTAGTTCAAACTTCTTTTTTTCTATGCACGTCGATGAGGCGGTTTGTAACGACGGCTATTTAAAGTGTGACCACGTGCTGTGACGGTGATTCGATTTACAAAAAGAACCTCAGAAAGACTACGAATTGTGCTCTCCACATCTGGAGAGGGGTTTGTTTTTTGTTCCAGCGATCTTGTCAGACACGTACGCCATTGTTTTTGAGCCCCAATTAACAGCTGGGGAAGAAGTGCTAAAGCCACCAGCCAATGACAAAGATGCTTCTAATTGAGGCAATACTTATGAAGAGGTTGTGATCTTGAACTTGTGTCGAGGCATTTTTCCTGACTGCTTTTAATTGTGTACATCCACGTGATGATTCATATAGGCGGCTAGAACGCCTTCATCCCTATCCATTGCCACGCTGTCGTTGGGTAGAAAATGTAATTTAAAAAATTTAATCCCTTTAATAGCTTCTCAAACTAATCTAAAATATCATTCCCATCCGAGTACTGCTGAACTAAAAGAAATGCGAAAAAAATACACCGATTTAATGGAAACTGTTTTTGTCTGTCTCTTTTTCTTCCCCTTTACCCAACAATTTCCTTCCAGCAGCCCACCTGGCGGTTATGGGGCGAAGAACGTGAGGAGAACGCCATCTATACGGTTTACCTTAAGAAGGTCCGGTACCATCGACCAACACCCAGTGCCAGCAGCGTAAGTACAACCGTTCGTGTATGCATCTTTTGGAAAAAACTCCAACCCCCAAAAAAGGAGTAAAAGGAATAAAAAAGTAGCAATGTTTTTTTTTTTTGGCAATCGATGCAAGGGATGCTTTTCGGTGCTAATCAGGCCACCAGACACAGAATGCTTCTTTGGTTTGCAGCTCACATATACCTTTATGATAATCCTTGCCAAACCTTCAACCGCACGTGTATAAATGGGGTTGTTGTGTTTCATCCTGTCTGGAACGGGCTCCATCAGCCATCTCTGCAGCTGAATGTAGCATGCGAGTATGTTTCAATCTCAACCATTTCTGCATTAGTCGTATTTGAAACCATACAACCAGAGTTATGGAAAAAAATATCGAATATCCTTAGGTTTTTCTTTTTTCTCGTCTGTCCATCAGAAAATGCATCCCAAAAGCTGCAAACTAAGCCAATTCGCTCGGAAATGGTGATTGACATGCAGCAGCATTGATTGCACTCAGCGTAATGTGAGATGTAGGAAAGTGGTGATGGAGATGTGGAGCGCATTTCAATGGCGCTGAATGGAATACGTACTCCAGACGAGCTCTCCGGCACCGGTCAGGATGCGAATGATGCTCTTAATGGATGCTAATGACGTTCTGCGTAGTGCTGCTGCTGGTTAGCGTTAATTTAAATTGCTTTTCTAATTTAACGCTCTGGAGAGGGGTGATTTTTGCTGCAAGCGAAAATGCCTTGAGGTTTACCGGACTAGTTATAAAATACCTTACGTCGTTTTATCGATTTTACTTTAAAACTTGTTATGATCCCCTATATCTTATAATAGTAAACATTTCCTCAAAACTATCACATTGTATTGTTCTTGAAGAATAGAAATAGCTAATTGTTAGTTGATTCTATCAATTACATTGACCGTTTAGCAGTTGTACCTTGAATGCATTTGCAAAATGCATCTCCCCGATAGGGGTGCTCGTTTTGCTTCGATCGCAATTAAGATATAAACACAGATCGAATTAGTTCCCTCGGTTCCCGCACGGTGACACCTGACACTAAGCGAAAGACTAAACAGCCATTGTTGCACTTTTTCGAGCGCGTGGGAACCTTTTCATTAACCTCAACCCCTTGCATTGCATAAGCGTTTCTTCCATTGAACCGGACAAATGCACTTTGGACATTACACTAGGGAATTCGTTCCGATCGGTACGGAACGCTGCATTACCTAATAGGTTGTAATGGTTTGCAAACATTTGTTGGCCCTTTTTTCGGAATTCTAACCCCTCTCGGAACTATTTAATGAATGAATTGTGTCCCGAAGCGGGGTGACACATCGTTTTGTACGGTGTACGAAAAAATGGGGCTAATCATGGAGGGATTGGAGCCGTATCACACTACCTTATGGAGGTCAGTATGGTCAGTACAATCACTGGTACCGGGCAAGCCAACCGATGTCCGGTGAGGCGATTTGTAGAGCAATAGAAATGATTTGAGAACGGCACGCAAACAGGAATAGTAAAATCACTAGTACCCCCAGCCAGGTCTGGAGGAAAATCGATTGGTCTGGTGTGCTATATTTGCATACAAAATTGATTTAAGTACGATTGCAGTGCGGCTACGGAATGGAAATGGAACGTACGTACACTAAATAGTGCACCTGGTCATTGTGGTTTGGGTAGAGCTTCTAAGCTTGCTCGTAGCGGAAGAAATTTTATGGTCACCAGCACTCGATGTAAGAAAAATCAATAAATCAACTTTAAAATATTTATCACCGCGTGCGCTGACGATTGAGTACGTTCGATGAGTCACCGGTATTCTTGCCAGTCTCGTGATGACGTTAGGAATGGTATATTATGCTGGTCATGCTAGAATGAGTTTTATTTTTGTTTTATATTGCTGTTTGGGTGAAATATATAGTATTTCTATCGTTAAAACAAAACAAGCATTAAAAATATGGGAGAACAGAAAAATTGCGCCTAACAGTATGCTATCTGCATGACATTACTACGAAAGCTCAAAGCCAATCAATTTTAAAGCGTTTTAAAATGACAGCTTCTGTAACAAAACGGTTTCCGATCCTGAAGAAAATGTACGTGAGCACTATTTTTTTTACACTTCCTGTCCGTTGCATCTTCCGATTCATCTCCACAGCAAGACTCCGATGATGAAATATCGCACCTGGAGTGGGAAACCGTGCGGGTGCGGTTCGTCAAGGCGGCCACCTTATCGCGGCTGGTCGATGCCCTCGCCACCGACGACGGCGAGCTCGAGAGCACGTTCGTGAACGTGTTCCTGAACACCTACCGTACCTTTGCCCAGCCGGAAAAGGTGCTGGAGCTGCTGCTCGACCGGTACGAGAAGCTGCACGCTGAGCCGGCCCTACTGCAGCCCGAGTCCCTATCGGACCAGCACAAGAAAACTCTAGGTAAGGCATTGTTACCCCTCATGAATGATTATCACTTTTGCAACACAAAAAAAAACCCTTAATTGGCTTCTTGCTCCCTCTGTTTGCCTTACAGTCTCTGTTCTCCACGTGTGGCTCGATGGGTTCCCCGAGGATTGGGATACGGATAATTTGCAACGATTGCTAGTATTCACCTCAAAGCGTTTGCCAAAATCGGAAATACATATGAAAGCTTTAAATAGGTAAGTTGAGTAGAGTTAACCTTCATGGTTGGGAATGTTTGCTGAATATACGTTATCTTCGCCACAGGTTTACACATAGGTTAGATAAGTACAGTAGAATTCCACCACCGCTGCCATGGTCCAACGATTATCACGATTTCGCCGACCAGTTCGGTGGCCTCTGTCTGACAGCAGCATTCCGCGGTCCACCGTCCCACCTGCTTAATTCGTACCGCTTCCCAAACATTCCGGTGAAGCACTTTGCCGAGCAGCTGACCCGCATGGACATGGAGCTGTTCAAGCGGCTCATACCGCACCAGTGTCTCGGTGCGATCTGGTCCAACCGGGACAAGCACGAGTGCAGCTCGGTGCTGGCCACCGTCACCCAATTCAATGCCGTCTCGTTTCGCGTCATCTCGAGCATACTGATCGAGCCACGGCTTAAGCCACAGGAGCGAGCTCTGCTCATCTCGACGTGGATAGATATTGCGCAGGAGTTACGATTGCTGAAGAACTTCTCCTCACTGAAGGCGATCATTTCCGGGCTGCAATCGAACGCGGTGTATAGGTTATCAAAGACGTGGGCCGTGCTGCCAAGGGATAAGGTACGTGTACTCAAAATACCATGAGAAATTAAGTAGCTAATCCTCAATATTTTGTTTCATCTCCTCTAGTTGGAGCTATACAACGAGCTGGCACGGATATTCTCCGAAGACAATAATGCATGGGCGCAGCGGGAGGTTCTGATGCGCGAAGGAACGGCCAAGTTCGCGGACACAGTCGGCGAGAACGATCGACACTTGCAGAAGGTGTTCCAGAAGCAGAACACTCTCATCAGCCACGGTACGATACCGTACCTCGGGACATTCCTCACCGACCTGACAATGATCCATGCCGCCATTCCGGACACGCTGCAGGATGGATTGATCAATTTCGATAAACGTCGGAAAGAGTTCGAGGTGCTGGCACAGATCAAACTGCTACAAGGGGCAGCTAACACGTACCACCTGCCAGACGATCCTCTGTTCGATCGATGGTTTGCTTCGTTGCTTGTGCTGGACGAACGAGAAGCTCACACGCTGAGCTGTTCATTAGAGCCTGCGCCCGAAATGACTAAACGACCACCAACGCAACATCCTGGCGGTGGTGCAGCAGGAGGTGGTGGAGGAACTCCGGGACATAAGAAGAGCGATTCGATAGCGTCGAACTCGAGCAGTGGAGCAGGTTCTCAGTTTTACTGTGATATTAACAGCACATCTAACGCAAGGTATAAAAACAGCCTCATTAGCTCTGTAGCATCTTTTATACTGATGTGGTTCTATTTTCTTTATAGCTATAGCTCACGCAATAACTCTCTCGACCGTGATGCTACTCCACCGAATGCTTCAATCTTGTCTGCCGCTAGCAGTGTGTCTTCCCTCTCGATGGATTCCACCACCTCGGGCAGCCAGCGTTCGAACCATAATGGAGGTGTGGGAAGTGTGCGAACACCACAATCAAATCGATCGAACGGCACGGTGGCAAATCGGAGTGCTAATGGTGCCAAAGACCTCGATGCACCTATCATCAATGGGCAGCTGGTGCAAAACTCACCGCTCAAGAGTAGCTCACCCGACTTCTACATCATCAAGGTGACGTACGAGACGGAACAGGTCGAACTGGATGGGATCGTGCTGTACAAGAGCATCATGCTCGCGAACAACGAGCGTACGCCGCAGGTGATCCGGAACGCGATGCTGAAGCTTGGCCTTGAAGGCGATCCAGATCGCTACACGCTGGCACAGGTGCTCCCGGACAAAGAATTGCTGCTGCCGAACAATGCAAACGTATACTACGCGGTCAACACCGCCTACAACCTTAATTTCATCCTGCGACCGAAGAAGGATACTACGGGTAGTAGCTCCTCGGTACCGAGCTCGACCGGTCGTCCCTAGGACGGAAGTGTCTACGTAATCTCCTTTCCCTTGCACGAAGTTCGCCGGCAAGATTTTTGTACATTTATTTTAAGCCTAGTGAATATTGGAATTGACGTTTTGTTGCTTGTTTTTAACCCAACGATACCATTCTCTATATCGCGTACCGTACGTATCCAGTTAGAGTATTCCTTCGCACACGCGCACGCGCGTCCTCGCGTCCAAACCGTGGGAACCGTGTGTGTGTGGTGTGGATATTTTATCTTAGATTCTTTAAGACGCTAAGAAGTCGAACATTTAACATGTAAGTGAGCAGTGGTTCAGGTTTTGAAGCTGAATTGACCCAAAGGGAAAACTGATATGCATCAACACACATCCACCCGAATGGACGGTGCAGTATAACTGAAGGTATTAATAGGAAGAGGGACGAAAAACCAATTATTACAAACCTTTCAAACCATGCAACTAACACAAGACTAGTAGGGATGGAAATCGAAAGCCAAGAACCTCCTTCCCTAACCAGGTGCCGTTGAAGATAGGATTTTTGAAGCGTTTATTGGTTCTGGGGTTTTGCAAGATTTTTGAGCCGATGTTGTTTGTCCGCTTATGTCACGTCGTAACGCGATAATGGACCGTATTGGACCTAATTCTGGATCTATACAACAGAAAGAAAGTGGCATCGAACGTGTGCGTGTTTTATTCCTACCCATGCACGCAATAAGTATTTTACTAGGTATATTAATAAACTGAAAACACAACTATTCCAAACACATTTGATTGATGGTATATTTTCTGTCCAGAACTATCCGAAAATAGTGAAGGAATAATGGAACAAGCAGTACAAAGCTATCCACATTTCTGTTCCCACAATAGAGCTGGAGTTGCGTAAGACAGTTTTGGAGATAAAGTTACAACCATCTTCATAGCATGTGCGACAATCCTTCCTATTCCACCCTTCACATGGATCCATACCATCTGCTAAATCCGAAATGCATCCTCGAATTACTGAAACGAGAAGAAGTTAGTTTAGTATGAACAACATCTAAGAAAAATATTCCCTATATTACCGTCTTCTTGATAAGTTCTGATGTAACAACCATCTTTATTGCGATGATATCTGCACTTCAGTAGCTCCTCATTGCGCTGTTCCGCATCACAGTTTAAAGCGTATTCACTGTTGCATTGATAGCATGATAGTCGATTGGATGGATATGCCAACTTGTTACAGCTACTTCCAACACATACATCACAGGATAGCGAGCTACCAGCGTTGCAGACTGTGTCGTTACTTAAATCTGACAAGCAACCTCGCTGAAGACTTCCATCTGTATCCGTTCGCGTATAGCAACGATCGTCTTGTACATGGCGTCGGCAATACTTCACATTGTCATCGTCCTTTTGCTCCTGAGCACAGTTGAGTTGTAGCCGAGAATCACACTGTACACAGGTGAGTGTATTCTTTGGAAGAAACCGCGCATTACATCCTGATCCATCACAAATCACACAATCGACACCATCTTTCTCACAACTGTCTTTCAGCTCTAGGTCGGTAATGTCAGACAAACATCCACGTACGAGAAATCCATCCTCATCTACTCTTGAGTAACATTTCCCTTCGGATGGTGTTGAACACACCGTGGCTGTTCGCATTCCGCTCGAACAGTGCGTCATGTTCGATGTACACTGCAGGCATCGATCATCCTGCCGTACTGTGCCAGTGTTGCAGTTCCATCTCGAACAGATATCACACTCAACCGATGATTCTGACTCCGAACACTTTGAAAGGTGTTCTTCACGCACCGAAGATAAACAATCCCGATAGGACACGTTAAAACCATCGAACACGGTAGCACAGCGATCACCAGCGACAAGCCTGATACATGGTTTCTCAAACTGTCCAGGATAGGGTAACAGTTTGCAGGAGTTAGATTGGCTTGATTGACAGATATTGCATCGGAGGCGATCGGATGGATATCGATCAATATTACAGCCTGAGAAACTATCACACAGTATACACTCTTTCCCAGCAGCAATACATTGCGCATCTTGCGAACATCCACGATAGGTGTGGCCGTTCGGTAGAATTACCGTGGCACAAGCACGATCGCCCACCTCACAGTCCTTTGTGAGTGAGGTGTAAGGGTTCCAAACACAATCCCTGTAGCTAGATGAATCACACGTGTGGCAATAGAATCTGTCATCTGCAATAAGACGCTAGAATTGTAGTGTCTGTGAAAGCGTATTAATTGGAGTACCAAATTACTACATACCACCCCTACATGTAAGCACTATGAAAGAAAATAACAGCAAGAAAGGAACCATATTGGGATCTTTTCACATTAACAGCTCAAAAGTTACTGATTGGAAGCGAAACACTTTCCGGATTGTATTGGATGAGAGTTCTTATCTGCAGCGACAAATAAATCAATCGGTTTGATCCTTTTATCAAAGCCTGATAATATTTTGACGCCGTTGTAAAAGGGCATAGGATTTATAGAACTTCATCTCGAGCATCTGATAACACACACACACGATTTACTATTGTTTATAGAGCAGATAACATCCAGAAGTGTGGGCAATTGTTCCGTGTGAAGTACTTATACGATTTTGATTGTGAGAAGCAGATGAACCACATTTCTTTCACAACCAAAACATTTTTTATTTATCATCAGAACATGCACACTATTTATTTATACTTTGTTCGTTATAAATGGTGATAAACATTAAGAGGGAACATTACACACACGGAGCACAATATTGACTAGCTTCGATTGATGTCATACATGTGGAACAAACGATTCTCTTCAACTGGGATGGCTAGTACCAGTAGAGGAATCCTTGGACTAGGGCTAGAACAATGAACGTTAAGATTTCTTGGAATTGCAAACGACCTCCACCGTTCAGCGTTTTAGCATTGCAATGATCAGAATTACATGTATAACAATCCTTTTCCTTCAATCCTTCGCACGGATCTTGCTGGGTGACGTTGTCTGATAGACATCCTCGTATGACTGTGAAAATAGGAGAAACAAATTAATAAAACGTATTCAATAAAAATCATTAAAAATGTTACCCGTTCCCTCAACATCCTTCGCGTAGCATCGTTCATTACGTTGGAACAATGGACAAAAGTGTGATTTTAACAGGCTCGTCCCTCTGGAACAGTATTGGTCGAGTTCCAATGATCGACACTGCACACACTGTCGCCATTGATCACGGTTACACGAGTCGCTGGTGCACGTTATACAGGAACGGTCCGTTGGATCCATGCAAATACCTTTGAAGTCTTGGGGCACCTTTGAAAAGCAACCCCGCTCTAGGATGCCATCTGTTAAAGAGAGTCGACGTTAAAGAAAATCAATTTACACATTAGGATACAAACTGGGTACATACCATAGCGAACCAAAGTGTAGCAAGGCTCATTGAGGTAATCACAGTGCTGACTCATACTAGTGCCATTTACACAGAACGGATCGGTGGAATTACAAACCAAACAATACGAGGGTTGCAGAGCACTGTCTGGGTGTCCGTTGCAAGCATCCGCGGCACACTCGACGCATACTTTCTTGTCTGCACAATAGTGTCTACCACATCCACGATATACTACCAGAGAAAAACAAGTGTTGTAGGTTAGTGAACATAGATAACTTCCCATGCTTACTCTTACTTTCCCCATGGTTGTTGCTCTCGAAACAATCATCGTCGATTTTTAAACAGAACTCCAAAAACGTACTGTTTTGTCTATCTGGGCATGATACATCCACAAGACTGCTGCATTTATGGCATCTTCGCCATTTTGCCCTGTTGCATGCGTTCTCATCGCACACATGACAGGCCAGACTGGTCGAGCTCCGGCACTTTCTTTGGTCGATGCTCGTAAGCTCCGACAAACACCCCCGATGAATGGCTTTCGAGGAGGCTCTACGGTAGAAGCAAGCGTCGTCCGGATTTTCACATGCCATCGACGGTGCTGACCCATCAATGCATCCGATATGCATGTCCGAGTGGCATTGCAAACAGTATGTTGGATCAAAGTAACTTTTGAGAGAATCTCTGTTGCAACCATCGCCTTTACATTTAACGCAACTATCTGATTCAACGCACGACACATCCTCCAGATCTGATGTACAACCTCTCCTAACTAGTTGTTGGAAACAAAGAGGAATAGTACAGTAAATCTATAAAGAATCTCCGAGAAATCAAAATTACTCACATTCAATTGGATCGATGGTGACATAACATTCGCCATGTCGCGCATACTGCTGGCAGTACTTCAGATTGTCCAGAGTTGTTTGTTTACTTGCACACTCCTCATTGGTGCTATTACTACACTGGAAACACTTGGCCCATGGGGCATTATTGCAGTTTTTATCAGGGCAAATCAAACAACGTTCACTGTTGTCGCATTCATCCGCATCAATGTCTGACAAGCACCCTCGATGGAGGTTAAGTTCATCGTCAACCCTTGTATAGCAACGATCGTTCCGTTCTCCACATTCCTGGACGTGCTCTTTCAGGTGATCACAATCTTCCTCGTCCGAGCGACAGCGATAGCAGGTATGCACTGTGTTTAACTCCTGTTTCGGCAGATCATTACATCCTTCGTCCTTGCATGCCACACAACGGCTATTTCCATCACAGATGTTTGCCTTCTCATTTGTACAGTCTCTTGAAACTGAGAGAGTATGTCAAATATACATGTTTACTTCATTTTCATAAGTTTATTTAACTTACCAGATCCTTGTTCGATTGTTGAATAACACAAAGCATTATCATGGTAGGATGGACAAAACTCCATCATATCTGGCATAAGTTTATGATCACAGCTGTCATCAGAAGCAGAACTATTGCAACGATAACACTTTGGCCATTGCATTTCGTTACATCCATCCTCCAAACATACGATACACGCCGGATTCGAATCATTTTTGCAGATTTCCTTCATGTCTTCATTCAACATCGACAGACATCCTCGTTCGAGTAGTTTATCTAAGGCGAGGAATTTTTTCTACGTCATTTCTCAACTCCAACAAACATATCTTACTTACCATTGTTTACAGTAGAATAACACATATCATCTTGCAACGGGCACGTTCTACTCTCGATCGTTCCTTCTAAACACCCGACTTCGGCTGATGTACATTGTTGACATTTTATGTGCACTAGAGATGATCCTGGTTCTGTATTGCAGGAGTCTCCCTTGCAGGTGAGACATGATTTTGCATCGACACAAAGCTCATCTTTCGTCCCCACATCCGAAAGACATCCACGGATAAGCTGATGGTTTTGATCAAGTTTTGTGTAGCACTCCTCATCAGCGCTGTAGTTTTTGCATAATTTTGCTCCATTATCACTCTGTTCACCTTCGCAGCCATCCGAGTTGGATTGATCACACTGATGACACTTTGTCCAATGATTTTCGTTGCATCCGGGCTCCTCACACACAATACAGGAATGATCGTTCGGATCAGTGCACTTTTGTCGCCCATCATTCGTCAGAACCGAAAGACAATTTCGAGATAATATACCATCTGAAAAGAAAAGCTCTGACAGTTACCTCTAATGCCATATATACTAACTATTTATCAATTCTCACCAAATACTTGGGTGAAACATTTATCATTCTTTTCTGGACATTGGGTTGCTTCTGGCAGCTGCTTATTACAATCATTGTTCTCATCTTCAGATGTACATTGAATGCATTTACTAAAGCTCGGAAGTGAGCTTTCCGTTTGCACGTTGCAGTTATCCGTAGTACAAGTCTCACAAGCTACAGTATCCGTACATACCTCTCCCGGATTAGCTAACTCCACAGAACAGCCTCTTTCGAGATCCTGTTCCGTAGTCCTGACATAACAGGTCGCCTGTTCATCATATTTAGTACATAATGAAGCAAACTCTGTCAGCGAAGTAGAGGCCGGATCGATACAATCAGGGTTCTCGGACTTTTTACATTTTAAGCACTTCAACCATGGCTGGTTGTTGCAGGAAGGAGACTCACATGTAATACAGGCAGTATTACTCACATCACTGCAAGTGGCTTGCTCGTGTTCTTCCAACGTCAAAAGACATCCTCTTTGAAGATTCTTGTCTAGAACATTCAGGTTAGATACATGGTTTAGCTAGTTAACTTGTGTTCTTACTCATTTCAAGCTAGCTAGATTTTCAGTTACTACTACTACTCACCAATAACTCTCGTGAAGCAAATGTCGTTGAAGTCATCACAATGTTCCGCTCCCATTGCCGCTTTTTCACACTCTTCTCCATCTCGCTCGGAACTGCAGCTCATACACCTGGCCTTGGATTTTAGCGTACTCTCCTCCACACTGTTGCAACCGCTACTGTGACAGGCGAAACACATCGGATCTCCTGCACACACGTCTTCGCCGATGTTATTCAAATCAACTTCACAACCCCGCTCCACATGTTGATCGACTATTCTTGCGTAACACCGATCGTCCGGTAAGAAACTATCGCAAAACTCATAACTCAAACTATTTTCCTCTGGATTCGCACAAAGAGGATCCAGCATACTTGAGCAACGATAACACCTAAGTCTTGGATACTGATTGCACCCGGGATCACTACAACTGTAACAAGAGTTATCTTCTTCGTTACGACACTTTTGCTGATTATCCTCTGCAAGATTCGACAAACAATTCCGTTCCAGTATATCACCTTAAAACGATATGGAGTTTGAATATCGTAGAATAAACACCTCAATTCACTGGATTAATAAAAACTGCTTCCTTACCTTGCAATCGTATAAAACAGCTATCCTCCAGTTGATCACATTCCTCCGCACCAAGATAAACTTCATCGCAGGCCATATTGTCACCATTATTTGAAGTGCATCGAAAGCATTGGGCAACATTGTTGAGGTATGTTTCTGATTCCACGTTACATCCATCCGTATCACACGAAAGGCAACGGTTGTTACCCAAACATACACCTGCCGATTCAGAGCTGCAGCCTCGCTCAAGATCGTCTACAAGAATCCTCGAAAAGCATCGAGCATTGGGCAGGAAGTTTGGACAAAACGTTGCTTTCAAAGTGCTACTGACGACTAAGTCAATACACTCTATATTATCTGACTTCTTACACTGGATACACTTGAGCAAGTGATCCGTGTTACATCCGGAATCGTTGCAAGTGATGCAAGTGCTATCTTCCCCGGTGCAAATATCCTGTTCTGCGGGAGAAAGTGTCGATAGACAGTTCCGTTCTAAGGTGTTCCCTGTGGAATATAAACTTTAAAGATAAATTGCTCCAGGTATTTGGGAAAAGTACTTACCGTGCAATCGCGAAAAGCAAACGTCCTCCTCCTGAGGACAATTCTCAGCTGGCAGTGTACCTTCAACGCATTCTCCATTGGAATCGTGTTCCGAAACGCACACTAAACACTGGACTGGTGTCTTCAGAGAAGTTTGAACCGTGCAGTTGTTACTGTTTCTTCCTATGACACTGCATTGCTCTATCTGGTCGCAGGCATTACCAGCAAGTTCTAGCGTAGACTCACAACCCTTGGAGCTTGGTTTCATCTCAGAACTTCCAACTATCTCATAACATTGATCGGAGGAGCGATATTGTGGGCAAAAGGTGACATACTGTCTATCGGAACATTTTTCCGGACCAGCATCGTCACAGTGCGCACACCGGAGCCATGACGCAGTATTGCATCCATTTTCGGAACAGCTTAAGCATGAACGCCCTTCCTTCTCGGTGCAGTTCTGGTGTGCTTCTACCTCCGTCAAGTGTGATAAGCAACCTCGTAATAGCACTCCTTCACGCATTACGAACCAAACAGAAAAAAGGGTAGGGTTTTAAAAATAAGTCATAAACGCAGCACTTGAGATTTGCTTACCATTGGTCACACTTGTAAAGCAGGCATCACTCCCTTCGGGACAAGTTCGCATGTACTGGAGGGAACCTTCGGCACATCCCGCCTGGTTGGAATCACACATCAAGCACTGGTGTACGGAAGCTAGCCACAATTAAGAAATAATTAGATTAATTTTGAAGTGACTTCATGAGACCTCGACACTGGGCAAGTACCTTGAGATGGGTAAAAGAACTGAAAACAGATCAGTGAGGCTATAAGAGTTCCTGATAGTATCCCCATCTTCACTACCGGTGAGGTACGAACGATTCGAGCTGCAAACACCAACTGAGTGGAGAATCCTAGTGCCGTGAGGCTATAGATAACCCCAAACCAGCTCAAGTGTCTTCTTTAGAGAACAGTGCAAACAATCCTCTTATCAGCCGTGATGCCAGTTTTTGTTTATTTGTGCATATAATAGCGCACGTGTGTAAAACATTAACATACAACATTAAATCAATAGAAGGTAATTCATGTTATATTAAAGTTAAGAGTAGTTTTTTTATTAGTAAAAAGTTTTAATAACAAATATTACATACGGAATTCACTTCTACTAGAATTCTTAAATAAAGACATAGTGATTAAAACCCCTCTAGTTAGGAATCTGAAGGAATATGTGTAAATCTCCCAGGAAATTCAGTTTTTTCTTGGAATTCTTGAAGACATACAAGAGACATTAAGAAAAAGGTAGTGATATTCATCATGTCTCACTCACCCTGTGTCGTACGAGTCACGAGCCTGTCCAATAGTGTTCTAAGTGCATCACGCAGCAAGAGCCTCCCTAAATCCCTGAACCAATTGAAACTGTAGTACGGTAGCGTCAAGCAGATTTATTGATTTCTGAAGGATTGTGGTGCAATGGAGCTTACTTAACCCTGCACCCGACTTCCTGTGTGAAGTGCCGTGCTGGCATGATTGAAGCTTTGATTTGAGTTACATATCAAGTAGCGATTCGCTTGTATATTTACCGTAAAATAGAATTGCAACAATTTAAACTTAAATTTTGAATGTTCGTTCAACAACACTCGCGCGATGTTTCGCTGTTGGAAAATACACATCAAAACTGACGTGACGTGCGATGTTTTTCCGTTCGAAATTGCGTCCACGAAAGCTTCCGTAAGCTTTCACCTGTCAATCAATTTTCCTCGTGCTATCTCTTTCCACGCTTTCTCTCACCGATATCGAGCGTTCTCGCGCTCTGCGATTTCCATTTTCTTTTCAGTGTTGAATCATGCTTTTCCCTATGCCACACACAACCTGTCAACCAAAGTCGGCTGGGAAAGCTTTTCCTGTCATTTCTCTCGCGTCACGCTCATGCTCTCCGGCTCGTTGCTTCTTCGCACGAGCAAAACTCTCACATTACTCCATACCAGTAGCCATGATGAATTTCAGTTCGAGGTGAAACGTTCAAAGTAAAGCATACGACAGGTACGGTCCGCACTCGCCCATAGTTCTGGGGACAGAGGATAAAATCAATTCCACCTTTTTAACCATGGCTCTAACGGGTGTGAGGGGAAGGAACCCATCACAAAGGAAAGGCTGTGCTGTGTCCCGGTATTGTAGGAAAAGTGGTCCAAACGGTGTGTGGATGTCCATCGAGAACAATCGTAATATAAACATGGAATTGCTACACCACACACTTGCAGCCTGTTTGGCCTGACGAGTGAACCGTGAATGAGGTGGCAATAACCTTCCTGCCCCATCGTTCCCTTCCGTTCCGTGCCTCATCGTACACACCCACACACAACGGGGAATTCGCAAGGTTGAGTTTTTTTTTTGCTTCGTGGTACAGCGGTCACCACCAGGCGCGCTCGCATTTTCACATTCCGATAGTGGCATCAGCTTTCCTTCGCCACCGTAAATTGGTTTCAGCTGCGTAACGAGTGTGGAACGTGGCGATAGGGGAAAAAAGCAATCCTTCCAACTAGCTAATCTAAAGTGTCTACAATCAGTACTTCGTCTTGTGTGGCTAAGCGAATGGTGGTAGTGTAAAAGCGTCAAAACCGAAAGTAGTAAAAACCTGTGCGAGGTGGGCAAAGGCGATGCGTTCTGCGTGTGTGTGTGTGAATGGAATACAAGTGCCAGAACGAGAGCATCCGAGCGTGAGCGGGTGGATGTCCATGTCCAAGAAAGGTTACTTCAAATCGGCTTCCAGATAAGGTGCACACCGACCGCCACAAATCGATCGGAGGATTCATTTGCGATTACGGTGAACACGCATTCGAGACTCCATTCTATCCAGAAGTGAACCAACAAGGAAAAAAAGAACCTCCCACCCGCAAATGGTTGTAACATAACAAAAGCTCCTTTCCAGCTAGTGCTGCGTGCTTTTCACCCACACCACCCAGCCGATGGTTTGACTTTGAAAGCAGTGTCCCTTTCGGGTCGCCTGCCACAAAGGAAATGTGAAGACCCTGCCCACCGAACGCATCTTCCCGTTTCAATCCAATGCCTACTTAAAGGGCGCCAGCTTACAGACTGCGTTCGCTGTCAAACGTGTGCATGTGTGTGTGTGTGGATGTGCGCTGAAAAATGTGGGTGTGAGCAGCCATGACTTTGCCCACAGCCCCAGCATAAACATGGGCCAGGCGCAGGGAAAATTGTTTTGCCTCCATTTGCGAAACCGTGTCTGTTGGCCGCCGTGCTTCATCGACTGGAAATTGGCAGGCCCGAAAAAAAAAGGAAAAGTGAAAAATGTGCTTTCACCCACTGTGTGTGTGCGCGAGGACGGAATTAGGGCAAGGTGGCAGCAGTAGCAGCAGCAGCAGCAGCAGTGCAAGAGTGTACAGCTAGTGTACACACACAGGGTGTTCCAGGGGTGCGCGATTCTATACCATGTCTGTTGGTGTGTGTGTGTGAGTGAGTGACGTTGTAAGAGAGTACGGATGTGTTTGTGGAGGTACGGCGATGAGCATGTGTGCGTGTCGAAGTGCGTACATACGTGCAGCCATGCTGTGTTTGTGTGCATGTGTTGGGGTGGGAATAGTCTACCGTGGAGCGTTCGTGCAGGGTGTACTAAAGCAGCGCCTACTACTGTGACGGTACCTTGCTGGTGGTAGTGTGTGTTGGCGCCTCCATGTCAGTTGCTGGTTGGTGGTCTGCCGTGCGTTTGTGTGTGCAATGGAATGAAGACGAGCTGGCGCGCGCTGTGTGATGTGTTCCTTTACCGAGTCTCGACACACCGACGACGTTGTCTGGAGCCGTGGGAAGTCACCCTCAATAGTACGAATGTCCTGACGTGTACCGTACCAAGAAGAGCTGTGCTTACTATCCGCTTTCAGTCAAGTCTGGGTGTGTGTGTGTTTTGGGTGACGTACGAGGCTTTTGAAGAAAGTGATGGTGATGTGTTAAGCAAAAGGAAGGCAAATAGCGACACAAAACTAAGTAACTTTTAGTAAAACAGCAACAACACACACACACACACTAGTGCATGTTACGCAGGAGTCTCGTTTTGTGCATGATTTAATTTCTCCCCGCGACAATTAGTAGGTGGATGGTGCTGGGCACACGTGGCCTAGGGATCAGCCCGTGCTAGTGAAGACTTGTAGTAATCGAAGGAAACTCCATCCACACCGGTTGGTGTGAAAAGCCGATCGCCCTGAGTGGGTGGACGATTACGGGAATGGTCCCTCTCTCTTTCTCCTTTGCTCCGTTTTTTGTGTTGTTGTTGTCGTTGTACTTACTTCCTCCAGGTTGTTGGCCGTTTGATTGTGTGAACCATTCGTGTGTGCGATTGTTGTGCGGGGATTTTGCGTGCGCCGAAGAACCGCTTTTGACGTTACTTGGTTTTTTGGAGACTCCGAGAATCGATTTTCTTTCGCCGTGCTTTATCGAAACAGTTCAGTCTTTTTGTTCCTATTCCCCAAACCGGATGATAAGCTTTGGTGCGGTAGTTTATTGGTGAGAGAAAAAAAAACGGCGCTGTGGGAAAGACATTTTCGCAGGTCTTAATTGGCATTGCTAATAAGCTGTTTCGTTGGACCGTTTGCACGTGCGAGAACACTGATCTGGAATGAGATCGCATTAACAGAATTGGACGACAAGGTCCCACAAGGTCCTCTAGTTACTGGCATTGCTTGTGGCCTTTAAAGTTATCAACTAAAGTTGTAATTAATTGAAAGTTATAGAGTTAATTTTTATTTTGCTTATTTCATCATTCCGTGAAATGTAGCATGATTTAATACTTATTTCCCAAAAGACTAGGGCGGAATTTTTAAGAGGATTTTATTGTTAGATTTTATCAGCAGGATTTTCTGTGGAGCTAGCCAATTTGTGTATATAGAACAAAAGTATTGTAAAATAAGAGAAAATCTTAATTATAAGAAGATTTTAAATCTCTTATGAATCCAAAAATTCTTGACCCTGAGTTGAATTTTCCAGATATGTTTCTTGAAACATTAGCGTTGCATTGACAGGAGATCTTGAAAGGCCTATTATTAATCTCCGAGATCGTCTTTTTATATCCTTGGATCATAAAGAAGGTTTATTCTGATAAGAGAATCCACAAGTCATGGATTGGACGTAATTTATGAAATTTCTGCAGTATGGCTCAAAATTTGAAAGCGAATCCACGAAGTCATGATCACGTTATTGAGGTTATTAAGTTTTTTTAATTCCCTTTCTCAGTTAAGAACTCCAAATGAATACAGTTTGTTTTCACACGATAGAGCAAAAATTGTGAATATTTTATGTCAGAGTTTCTCACTAAGAAATTGGGGGATTGTGACTGTAATACTATCACTTAAAAGAACTTTTTTTATTACATAGGCAAATAGTATATTCCTGTATCCTCACGACAAAGAAGGAGATTCACGATCTTCGGTGTATCAAACCAGATGATGATGAACTAGACCAAAGGGCATATCTATTTAATTATAAAAAACTCAATTGCCTTCGTAGTACCATCCTAAATGTTAGATCTGGAATATACTAAATATCAATCAAGAAGTAAGTGAGATGACACATATGACATAAGACGTACAGTAGACTGCTTGCTCAGAAAAATGCTCCTAATACATTCTGAATATTCTCTTTAAGCATTCTGGGCAGTTAAGGCTTTTTAGACTTACATTAACAACAAAGTCTAGACTAAATTCAAAACTTTCGTAATTCATGATTCGTGAGCAGTTGAGCTATTAAGTAGAACTATGGTTTTTCAAGTCACTAAGTCTCTCACAGGTGCAAAACAAGCCAAATGTGAGAAAATGTCGGTAGACGTCAATTCTCCGATGGAATGCAAATTCTACCCAATGAACAAGTATGCATTTATGAACAACTAAAATCACATTCACATCACAGAAACGCTCTATCTAGCACGCTTCCTTGCAATCTCAATCATCGAAGAAAAACCAATAAAATTAGCTAAAAGCTTCAAACTACCAGCCAACACTGCTACTTGCCAATTTCGCAACGGCCTCCACGTTGCTCTGCCCCAAAATCGAAACCTATTTCAAACGGAGAGCTTCTATGAAATGAGGCGTTTTGTCTTCATACCAAACCGCAAGACCTCTGTCCCCAATGATCGTAGACATGTCTCGGGACAATCCGAAACATACGACCGGAAAAAAAGGGAAATAAATTAGAAACCACGAGAGAACTAAAAGCCCCACTCCCGTGCCTAAGATGGGGCATATAAATTAGCTCTTCTTACGCGGTTTTATGCCTTCCCACACCCCCTCATCGTTTGTGCTCTGGTTCCAATTTCTGGTGCGAAGGAAGTCGACGATACTGTTCGGCACTGAACGGCCACTGTCGGCAGATTCGATCGATTCCTGTTGCGAACTAGCAAATTTTGGCGCACACTACAGTACCCCGAAACCTTCCGATTGTTCAATGCATCTTCTTCTTTTTTCGATTCACTCTTTTGCCACCCGACACCAGGGTCTGGGGTGTGTTCTGACGTTCATTTTTCCGTTCTACATTAATGTTGTCGTCTTCGGTGGCGTTATTTCCGGCAACGCGTGCGGCGTTGGGAATTGCTGGCAAGGTCGCAATGGAAGGAAACCGATCGTTTTTCAGTGCCCTAAAAAAATATGAACCATGAGCCGGAGTGGCTGGGAATGCTGGTGTGGGCCTGCCTGGAGAGCTGAGAGCCTACTAAAGTTCAACATCATAGTCGTGCCCTGCATACGAATATTCATTTTCCAAAACGGCGATCCTATCTCTGTGCATAAGCTTTGCTGCATGTTTCTTTTTTATTTCGTTTGAATGTGCGCCTCCATTGCAATCCTTTTTTCTTGGCTTTTCCACCCAACCAACCCAATGGTGGTGGTCGTGGGCAGCTACAACCGTATCCGTTTGCTAGAGCAACAACGCCGGCCAAGCAGGAAAAGGAAACAAAACAAGAAACTGTGCAAAATTAGGACTCACAACTTTTCCCCCGAAATTTGGCTCCCCGGGTAGGTTCTCGATGCTTTTCTGCATCTCTTGAGGGTCGTGGAATGGGAGACAACTCCATCGGTGGTGCCGTTCTAACGATTTCAGTTGTGTATTTTTTCCCCCTTCCCAATATCTCCTCCCCCAGACTGGACCAGAAACAAGCAATGCCCATTCTGGCCGTAGGACACCGAGAACTATTATGGAAAATTGTTCCGCTTTCCATATGGCGGTCCGGTGCTCCCCCGTACCCGGTAATGGCGGCAAATGATGGAAAAAGCCGGAAAATGGGTACCCAGACTCGAGCATCGTGTTCTACCGGATGAACGTGCGTCACCGTCCGTGGACGTGACGATGTACGGTGATGATTGATCATGCGAAACCGACCATAGGGGGTCGTCTTCCGGCACACTGTAACGCGCAACAGCAACGGCCCAAATGAGCCATCATTTTGGAAGGATTAATTCGTCCTTGTTCCCGCGCAAGCAGGTCGGACCACTTTTCAGCCGCTTCCGTCGAGCGGACCGGCACGATAGAACGTGATGAAATTTAATCAAGGAACCGGCCCCACTTACCTCTCCGCTTATCGCTCCGGTTCGCTTTCTTGTTATCTTACGCTCAGGGCCGGAAATCAGCGGGCCGTGATGAACGGTTTCGCGCCGTATTTGCATGAATTGGGATTTATTTGTTCGATCGATCGTGCGATGATTGGAAGATATTTGTCTGGACACGGTTGCAGCGATACGAGTGGTGCGGTACGTGCGAATCTGCTAGTCGTCGCCTCTTGACTTATCAGCGTGTAAATTGATTAGTGCCGTGCGAAGGAAATTTATGTTTGCGTATTGATCGATTATGGAATGGTGTTTCTGCAAGCTTGGGAAAATAATTTGGCTTTGTACAGGGTAGCAATTCAATTTTCAGAACTGACTATGTTGAGTAAATTGCAAACACATTAAATTTCTGGAGCATTCGAACAGAGTGCGTTTTGTAGCTCTACTAACACAATTAGATGTCTGTAGCCCTCGTAGCACACATCTTTTTTACTGTGCGGAAGATCTTAAAAAATAAACGGATACGATTGCACAGTGTCATTGCCGTAACATGACCAGCACAACAGTTCCTAGCAAGCCTAATTATTTCTACGAATGTGGGCCATACCATATACAGCTTGACTTTGATATTTGTAAGATATCTTATATTTCATTTAATATAAGAGTTTTATTACATCCTCTACACTTTTCATGGAGACGCCTGGTACCTGAGGGCCGAGCATTGATATTAACTACTTCTTTAAGGATATTCCTCTAAGTATATTCCTCTGGGAATAGTAGTAGAATATTTTTCCTATAATTTGAACAGATTTCGTATGTCTGATGCTATTTTGAAGATGTCTGATTCTGAATATGATTATCCCATGGAGACGCCTAGTCACTGGTAATTTATCAAACTAATTACTGACTTCTGCCCATATTTTAGTACTGTGGTAATTCACTCACTCAGAGATTTATCATTTAAAACTTTTTTACAAGTAGTTGAGCACTAAATTTATGTATTTTATGCTCCTAAAATTATATATTTTATACTAAGATTGGGTACATGATTGATTTGTTTTCTTCATTTCATTTTTATTTATTAAAAGTTTTCTGCCTACGGGCTAAACACACTTCATTAATCTTAATTCTTTTTTTAAAAACTAAATTTACTTACTATACTAGTAATTACAAAATTAAACGTGAGTATTAAAGTTGTTTGAGGCAAATTGCCCAAGAAGGGAGGAAAAAGAAGGAAATAAGAAGAGGAAAAGCATTAAGGTCTTTACACCATAAGCTAGCACCTCTGAATCCAGCAGGTTTCATGCATCACCTTTTACTTTAATCAGCTTTAATGCGAAGAAACCTTCCGTTCGGGCATCAAGATTGGACAGGTTGCAAGGTTTGATTAGGCCCGTTACATATCCGCGTAACCGTGTATGTTTCTCGAACTATAGAACGTATGACCAGATTCACACGCAGATTTGTTGAGGCTCTCTGCGGAGAGTGAGAGACAGGGAGAGAGAAAAGCCTGTACCAACGCTCTGAGTAAAAGCACACGTTTCCAAGAGCACCGTGGGAAAGCTGCTGGTAGGATGAGGGTTTTCCAGCAAAAGGCATACTGGAGGGTGGTGCGAGCATACGAACAGGGCGCAGGCGTTTCGGACAGAACGGGTTTTTTGACAGTTCTCCCGATGCTGGTTTTTTGGAAGAAAACGGGAATCCTTCCAACACACGGTTGACACAGTCCAACGATACGTGACTGACACAATGAGTAGGAGAGTAATACAAGCGAAAGAGAGAGAGAGAGAGAGAGAGAGAAGCTTGGAAAAAACTGACATGTTTAGTGTGGAAAGTTCAACGTCAGCACACGGTTGTGGATTATTTGCAAATGACGTTGTGTTCGGGAAAGGGTGAACGATGATGA
>KB663677.1:3619255-3634096 GCA_000349025.1 Anopheles minimus
TTCTTTAAGGATATTCCTCTAAGTATATTCCTCTGGGAATAGTAGTAGAATATTTTTCCTATAATTTGAACAGATTTCGTATGTCTGATGCTATTTTGAAGATGTCTGATTCTGAATATGATTATCCCATGGAGACGCCTAGTCACTGGTAATTTATCAAACTAATTACTGACTTCTGCCCATATATTAGTACTGTGGTAATTCACTCACTCAGAGAGTTATCATTTAGAACTTTTATATAAGTAGTTGAGCACTAAATTTATGTATTTTATGCTCCTAAAATTATATATTTTATACTAAGATTGGGTACATGATTGATTTGTTTTCTTCATTTCATTTTTATTTATTAAAAGTTTTCTGCCTACGGGCTAAACACACTTCATTAATCTTAATTCTTTTTTTAAAAACTAAATTTACTTACTATACTAGTAATTACAAAATTAAACGTGAGTATTAAAGTTGTTTGAGGCAAATTGCCCAAGAAGGGAGGAAAAAGAAGGAAATAATAAGAGGAAAAGCAATGAGGTCTTTACACCATAAGCTAGCATCTCTGAATCCAGCAGGTTTCAAGCATCACCTTTTACTTTAATCAGCTTTAATGCGAAGAAACCTTCCGTT
The DNA here is from genome assembly GCA_000349025.1 of Anopheles minimus. Classification (NCBI taxonomy): domain Eukaryota; kingdom Metazoa; phylum Arthropoda; class Insecta; order Diptera; family Culicidae; genus Anopheles; species Anopheles minimus. Next base: position 3,619,874 of record KB663677.1, read on the forward strand.
CGGGCATCAAGATTGGACAGGTTGCAAGGTTTGATTAGGCCCGTTACATATCCGCGTAACCGTGTATGTTTCTCGAACTATAGAACGTATGACCAGATTCACACGCAGATTTGTTGAGGCTCTTTGCGGAGAGTGAGAGACAGGGAGAGAGAAAAGCCTGTACCAACGCTCTGAGTAAAAGCACACGTTTCCAAGAGCACCGTGGGAAAGCTGCTGGTAGGATGAGGGTTTTCCAGCAAAAGGCATACTGGAGGGTGGTGCGAGCATACGAACAGGGCGCAGGCGTTTCGGACAGAACGGGTTTTTTGACAGTTCTCCCGATGCTGGTTTTTTGGAAGAAAACGGGAATCCTTCCAACACACGGTTGACACAGTCCAACGATACGTGACTGACACAATGAGTAGGAGAGTAATACAAGCGAAAGAGAGAGAGAGAGAGAGAGAGAAGCTTGGAAAAAACTGACATGTTTAGTGTGGAAAGTTCAACGTCAGCACACGGTTGTGGATTATTTGCAAATGACGTTGTGTTCGGGAAAGGGTGAACGATGATGATGATGACGTACACAGCACGCACATCTTCGCATACGCACCTTGCATATTCTGTTCTGCTTGGACGCGAGTACGCTTCACAGTGAACATCCGGTACGTGTGGACCAAAGTTGACCAAGTTTCCACCCTCCGGTAATCAACTCGTTTGATGTGTTCGCTTTGATCTTGAGTTAACACCTGCCCAGTGCTGGAACCGTAATAATTGGAGCAACCGGACGCACTGCACGCACACACTCACCTTGCTAAGGTCAACGTAGGGATGGAGAGGACGAGAAAAAGAGGACACGGTACCAGGAAGTTGCGCTCAGGGTCGCTCTACCGGAAGCGAGAGATGTGCGCGGGATGATACGGTTCCAACTCTCGGACGGTGCATCTCAAGGCCAGGAACAAGGAACAGAGCGTGCTGGTGTTTCACACGTGCACCGGAGAAGGAAGTCTTCTCTGTGTCTTTGTGTGTACTCCAGAGTACAGCCACTGTACGTGTGCAGTGCAGCAACTTTCGGGGCCATCTCTTACGGCGAATATCCGCTGACGCGGTATTTCACGTCTTTTTACAAAAAAAACCGTTGTAGAAAACAGGGTGACAGAATCTTGCAGACGACGGCAAAATCCCGGGACCGAAAACTGTGTCAATGAGCCAGAAAGTGAAACAAACTGTGCACCGTGGGAAGACGATTAGCCGCAACAGCAACAAAAAAACGTGGAAGGAAGTGCTGATAAGGGATGTCTTCATGCTTCCTTCCCGTTTCTTCGGCTGCTGGCTGTTCATTGTTCTGTTTAACTCTGTTTCGTACCGTCGTCCACCACGTTCGTGCTCCGATCGGGCTTGTTGCTTACGCTATCGTCACATACGTCATACGGAGGCGATGTTCGTCCTTGCCGGTGATAAGCACGGTTTGGAACACGGATGCACACTTTATCTTCCTATCGCTTTCGCCTTCGGCATCGATGATGCACCACCACCGCACGTACACGATGGTGAAATTCTTCACACAGTTCCCAGCAGTTTCTGCATTTTTTGCTCTTCTTTCCCCCAGCGATGGTGCGCTATTTTACGTCAGTTGTTACCTTCGCAACGGAATGCTCTACCTCGCTGTTATTCGTTTAAATATTCAACCACCGTTCTGTAATCGTGCCTGCGGGCGTATGTCAGCTTCTCTATCGCGATCCATATTAAAATACGACGATGCAACCCCGCATTGCACCGGTAATCAACCAGATGATAAATCTCCAACTCTATATTTCCAGTGCTGATACCGACGATGACAGTGAATGAGTTTCCGAATGTGCAGATAATATAGAAATGCAATTTTGCAAAACTAAACAAGTGGCACGCGCGCAGTCATAATACGCAAAAGGGAAATGGGGAGCGCCGTATGAGTGGTTCGGTGTGAAAATCGCGAGTGTCAAAGCGCTATCGAAGCTGCAGCCACTATTAGTGAAGTGTGTAAAATAAAATAATGCGATTTCCCGGAACAGCATGCCGTCGCAGCATGTAATGGCAATTGTGGACGTAGCGAAATCGATCGAATTAAGCGTGTAAAGTGGCAAGAGAGAAACGTGCATCCAGCATCTGCTTATTATCCGGAGGCTCTGGTTCTGGTGTTTGTGGGGGTTTGGGGCGAGACCGAAAGCCTTTTAAAACAGGTGGTGGAAACGGGTGCAAAGTGGTGGATGAAGAAAGAAAAATGCAAAGTGTCATATTGTGCGTTTGTTAATTAGCTTTGCTAATAATGTCAGAACCTTCTTAGTGCCACGGCATGGCCTGATGCGGTGAAGCGATGGATTATTCTCTACTCAGCTGTTGTGCTTCATATTTCGGATAACGTTAACAGAAAAGGTAATTAAAAACTACTGAAACATTATTTACAATCTACCTGCCTTACTATAAACAGCCTGTACCACGTCAAATTATTCTATACGATCGTTGAGTGCTATTCATGTTATGCATTCATTCATGTCCTAGAAGAAAATTACCTGAGCAAATCCCTTTTTTGATGGGCTATACAAAAGGGCATAATGAAAAGTGGACGGTTCGCTTGTAATGCGCATTGTGTTCAATTTTCCCCTTTTTTAATAAAGCTATTTTTAGCATTCCAAATTACGTTCGGGTCGTTTCAGCGTGGACAATAATGGAATCAGATATTTGAAATTATAGCAAAAATTATTACAGCTTTATTTATGTACCTTAAGCAACATAAAGTTAACTTGCTTTATTTTATTATTTACTTTCTAATTTTTTTGAAACAGACATCCTGCCACAGAACAGCGTCTTGAATATACAAAGATTTCAACCACCAAAGTATGTTATTTTTTATACAAAAGTTCAAAATATTAATACTGCATCAGAGCTTGAACTTAAACATGCAAAGATCAAATATAATCAATGATCGTTTTACGATTATTTTAATTCGAAATAGAACGTCTTTGAACATCCCCTTCAAACAACTGTTGTTCAGTTTTTCAATTGCCTAAACAGTTTTGATTTAATTGGGGTGACTTTCTAATCAGCAAAATTAAATTACAACAGTTCGTAGAAAAATTTAAGCCCATTAGTTGCTTGAAAAAAGAATAACAAATTAAACAGAAAGGGACAAAGAGAAGAATATTACAACAATCCGTAGTTTTTATGGTTTTCGTTTATTTTTCTGTTACGGTTCAATTCACCCTAGTGAAAATTCTGTAATATTCAGGAAAATAAAATTTATTACAAACTTCTGCATGTATCTGCTAAATATATCTTTTTATAAAAAAATACTAGTGATTCCTACCATAACATAATACACAAAAATGTTTTTAGTTATGCTTCATTATTTCGCACAGGATCACTTTTAGTTTCTTCAATCCTTTCCCTTTTCAATTGATTGTTTTATGCTTGAGAAACAAATGTTTCGCATTTTAGAAGATAAAAGTTAATGTTGAAAGTATAATCTAATTTTAGAAATAAACTTCTCGAGCTTTCACTTACTTAATTGTAGCTCCATTAGCTTATTATTAATACTTATATTTAAATATTTTGATTTTATACTTACATTTTACTCCGTTTTATTCGCTTTTTGTTGTTTTTTTCAATTAATTTAATTATTTTTCTTTAGCTTGCGTATATATCTAACCTTTACGGTTTGCTGTACTATGACCATTTTTTTTCCTCTTCGACGTTTTGTATTACAAATAAAATTCTTTTCTTACAATTTGCCTAACAAATTCGGCACCTACTCAGTCGAGCAGTACTTGCGTGAATTTCCAAACGCATGCACAATGGGGTCTGGTCACGCGTACAGTACCGCGTCAGGAACATTACACGGGAGGAAAAAAAAGCCCACCCCGTACGGTACCTTCCGCCACCATCGGCTCTATTATTATCGCCCACGGTGAAATTGACGGTGACATCTGACACGGAAACGCCAAATCCGCACCGGCGAGTAGAAAACAAAAAGGACATCATCCAGCCGCACGCTAGCGAAAGGATCACGGCCCTACGCACGTCAGCGCCACCTACTGTCAGGTGGTGGCGTTCGGTGACTTGTGTTTTGTTCCTCGCTCAGTGCTTCACCGAGCATTTGCTCTCGTGCCACTCGTTGTTTTTTTTTTGTTTCGCTACCCACCTTGCTTGCGTAATGCACGGGCTGTAATTTGCCGTCCGAAACTTCTTTGTTGATGTTGAATCAGAAGCGCACACCGTGGCACTACAGTGGCATCGATTTTTCCATAAATATTTCGTAACACATATTCTCGCGTCTAAATTCTGGTGGTACGTCCACCGTGCACTACCCTCCTTGCTTACTTCCATATTTTTAGATTTTTTTTTTTTTCTATACCATGGCGCCATTCTCCTTTGTTGTTGGTGGTGTCCGATAGATGGGTGTCCTTTTTTTTCCCCAGTGCGGTGTCGGTAACGACGAACCCGGCAACTGGCGAGCAACTGGGCCGCAGTACGTTCGACACCTTTTTCCCAGTGCCTTCAGTGCAAATAGAGGTGTTCTAATGCCATATGTCACACACGAGCGTTTGCTTTCGCTGCGTTTGGTCCACGCACGCAGCTGTGTAGCGCCAAAAGAGGGGATGAGCATTTTTTCCTTCCACGCTGGTATGTGTTTTGCTCCTTTTGGGTCAACTTAAGTTTTATCGTCTGGCCGGTATGGCTTCCGAAAGGTTCCCCCCAGAGGGAGCACAATTAGAACCCACAGTGCAATTTACGGTGTACGTACCGGTATGATCATAACCGGCCACCTTACCTTGCAGAATTGTAGGAGAACAATGTAAAATTAAAACAATAATTATCAACTGAACAATGGGTTGATTTAAACCTTGTACAATAAATTATAAGAAATGATTTTTAAATAGCTTAATTACTATTTAAAAACAGAAAATAGCAAATGTATTTATCTCACAAAGATATTAAAAAATAAAATTACAAATCAGTTATTAGAAAAAGATATAATTTAAATTCAAATAACGCAGGATTTTAATACAAATTACCCTCAATAACATCGCATCAAAGATATTGTTTTAATTTCGTATTAAATACGTCATCAATATCCGCGTCCAATAGATTGCACCATCGGTCGATACCGGACAACCACGGTTGACACAGATCCATCCAATGTCTGCAAATTATCTGTGCTAGATAATGTTCGGGCCGATGCATCCACAAACCACCCACCTCGCGTCACCGTACACTCCGCCTCCTTCCCGGGCACCGTTGTTAGGTCATGTCATTTGGCCGACGTGCACCATAGAGTCAGCGAGAATTCTGGCGAGTAGGCATTAAAATTATAAACAGAACCGGAAAAAAAATAAAAATACACTCCACTGACAGGTGTGTCAACACGAGTGTCTGCAAACCCGGCCACCAACAAATTTATCAAAACCCCTTTTGGCCACCGACCCTTGCCGTAGTGCCGCCCCGGACGAGTGGTGCCAAAACAAGTGGACCGAACGAAACCACCGACAGACGCGAACGGATATGGAACCTCGGTCCCATGTTTGTAGACCGAACGGTGGATGTCGATACACCTAAGCCACCATCGTTGAAATGACTCTTTTTTTTTTTTGTTTGTTGTACCTCATTTTCGGCAAAATGGCTTGGGAAGGCGCCCATGCGAGCCAGCCAAATGTTCACGTCACTGGAAGGTAGACTTTAAATTTCACACAAAAAGCCGTTGGTGGTGGTGGAATAAGAATATATTGCAACACGGGGTTTTTTCGATTGCATTGAACTCTTTTTATATTTTGTCACTCTTTAATTATAGGCAGTCAAATGGATAACAAATTATTGATCAATCCTGCTCGAAACTATTTCGTATAAAGATTTTATAACTAATCAATACCGACTTGGGATATGGTTTAAAGTACAAAAAGGAATATGGAAAAATCATTAATAACGTTTTGTTTGTGTCTATTGTGCACGCGCCTGAAGCTATGCAATAAAATTTTCACATCCTCATAGTTTCATGAATCATACATCTTTGGTATAAATCTTGTATCGCATACAGAAACTAAAATAACAATAATAATACAGTTTTAATAACTTTAGCATCGGTTTTTTGTGAAATAAGGTGGATGGTGAAGACGAATTGCTTTGACTATTATTGTGTTTGTTAAATACTATGAATCGGGGATTCATATTGCTATTTTTTTTTTGAGGATTAATGATCCTTTTTAGAGTACACTCATGGTTTGTAAGACACCTTTACACCTGGTTAATTATTATATTATACCAATTGCTAGCGATAAATCGTTTCAATGAACTAAATCTGTTGATGGAATAACTTCAGGGCTATCCATCAAAATCAATCGTTTGTCAACTACATCAGATAAAACAATATTACATTTTTGATACAAACCGTTTCTACACATTCGCAAATAAATATTTAGTCATCATTAAGACATGGCAATCGTTCAGAATAAATTTGGCTCTAACAGGAAAGCCTTATTCCCGTCAGTTACTGTAAGTGCCATTGAAGCGCGACTCAATCTATTTACATCCACAACACGAAACTGATTGAAAGCCTCTTTACTGCTTCTTCGATTGCGAATTCTAAGCTACCGAATGGCACAAGAGCGACATGTTCTATGGTATAGTATATTGGGGACTATTAGAAGAATTTTCCACCCCCAGAAAGAGTTCAATCTTCCAATTTGGCACGATTTCGATCCTTTTTCCTCCGTTGCCACCTGTCAACCCCACCGCCATCCCGTGCCAAGCTCCATTTTGTTCACTGCGAAAAAGTTCTACCTCCTGCCCCAATCCTTCTTCACAACAGTGCGCAGAAGAAAGCCACCGACAAGCGTAGCGTGTAACGAGCTTCTCCTCTTACATGCTACAATGAAGGACTTTCCTTTGCCGGTGATTAGTCCTTTCGAACATACGCCCCAAAAGCGCTGGGAGCACCTGCGGGAAAAAGATGAAGGTCCTCTTGCGGGTCAACGATGTTGCGGCAAAATGTGCTGCCCTATGCAGACGCTATTAATTGAAATTTATGATGTGTGGAAATTGAAAAGGAAATTCAATAACACGCGTCCAGAGCACTCCTGAGTGGAGTGCGGGTTTTGCGAAAGCTCCCTGTTGGTACGCTTGCTGTCCTGGCGCCGTTACGATGCGGTACGCAAAACGAATGCGCTGCAGTAGAAAATGGAGTGCCGCATCCCGGGCCACATCCATCCATCCAACTAACCTGGGAAAGGAAAATATGACCACGGCCAGAAGGCGGCTAACAAGAAGGCACCAAATAACACATCGCTTACACGCCACGCACCTGCAACTAATGATGGGTCCTCCTGCCGAACCTCCGTGCCTGGTGACGGTTCGCGGGGTAACCAGTAAAAATAAAACCTTGCCCAACACTCCAACGACGATGATTTGAAACATTCGCAAACTGCAGCAGTCCGTGCCAATACGGTGAGCCGTTTTGTGGCTACCAGTGCGGGAGGACGCTCAGTTGATTCCCTTCGCGGGAAATAAACGAAACTGCAACCTCACTGCCTTTCGATAACCTGTTGTTAGTTGGGTGTGTGTGGTTTGGTGCTTTTTTCCATTTTCGTGTGATGGAGATTGTTTCATTTCCGACACGAATTTCCCCTCGTGGGAAGCGTTTTCTTTCGCTGCATTCGGCTGTATAATTGCGTGTTCCGATGACCGGTGAAATGTGACGGCCAGCAGTCGGGCTCCGATGATGCGTAAGTTAATTTCCAAATGAAACCTACACCCTTGACAATTGATACTGTTTGCAATTAAACGTGCAAAGCCATTTTTCATATGTTTGTAAAAGTGTTAATCATTACTGTGTTTTTAAATTCTGGTTGGACTCTTCTTAGGCGTAATCTGAGGACCTTTAAAGAATCCATTATGAGAGATAAAAGTATTTAACATTTTACAATTACATACTTTTAGGCGTTAACTCTCATGTAAACGAATAATAAGATCACATATTCTAATAACTTTCCCTATATTTCGGTTAGCAATAGTTAAATTCAAATTACTTTAAAAACAAACCAAATAATGTTCTGTTGCAAGTGGTGGATACGCCTGTTGGTATGCAACCTATTTTTCCAACAGACTGATCACTTTCAAAGGGTTCCAAATACATTGTAAGTTTATAAAATGTATTAAAAAGAAGGATTTCTGCTAAGCGATACGAATAAATTGGGGTTTACGGCAATTTTTATAATTAATGAATTATGGGACCCAAAGTTTTATAATATTATTAACGTAGATCTTACAATTGAAAGGAAGTTCAATTTATTCCAAAATGGCAAAATTTTCATGGAAAATTGTGTTTCATGGTTGAAATTTTATCATTATTTTGGTGATTGATTGAGTTGAAAAATTTACCACGAAGTACTAGTAAGTTGTGTAAAAACATTTGATGAAAATTGGCAGTTAACTGATTCTTGAGCGTTTGATAAATGTTGCCCTGATGTGTACCCTAAAATGTGTATGTTTATTTACCTGTTCATAATAGACCGAGTATTCCTTAGATCTGTAACATGAAGAAAATTTAAAAATAACTCCTCTAAGAACATACTGCCTGCATATTCCTACTTTGTGTTGTGATTGCCTACTGCCAGGCGTGTTTACTCGAAATATAAACCAATTTACTAAAGGCAAGAAGAATAATACATTTATGCTACATATCTCTTGCAGATGTAATTTAAAAATAAAATATTGATCTTTTAGCAATAGAATATACGAGAATTGATAACATTGAACGAGCATCAAGCAAACCCTCAATTTATATTTAAAGTCTCTACAATGATACTCACCCAGTATCGTTTTCCCACGATCGATTGTTGCCTTAAATCACAAAAAAATGTATGCATTGCTCACGGAAATAAAAAGAACACAATAAAAAACTCCACGAACGATGCAACCAATGTAATGTTCGATTTGGCCGATTCCGTCATCCATTGTAACTACAAACGCCCGAAGGTTTTGCCCCTTATCGCAGCATAATCAGTTGCCCGCTTCCATTAAGGAAACCCATCGGTTTCCACAATCCCACCAGCCTCCAAACATCAAACGAACGCCTTGTTAACGCGAAGGAAATGGAACGAGTACATGCAATTGCCGTTGCAGCATGCAGGTGAACGGAGCAAAACGTTCCGTTACCCACATTCGTTTGGCTCGATGTCAAACGTTACCAGGCTGCACCATATACGGGCAGGTGAGTGCTAATGGTTCCAATCCCGTTTTGTCGACGAAGAAACGGCATCACTTTCGAAAGGGGTTGGAAGAGTCGTAATGGAAAGGAGGAAAAAATTAAGGCAAAAAGTGGCTCCGATACCGAAGGCTTGATAAGCAAGCACCACCAACAACGGATGCAGGCGAGATGGATTGAAGATTAGCACGGTTCGGTAGGAGCGAACCGTACGGATAACTGGGGAAAGAGCAAATAAATTGATTTCGTTCAGGCAGAAAATTTCCACACTCATTTCCGCCATTGCTTACCATCATTTCCGGTGAAAAGCTGTCGATTTTTTTTTCTCCCAGTGCGCTCGATCAGCGTCTACTGATTTGGAGGATAACTGTTTGAAATTTGAATAACTGATACCAGTCGGAAGATGATTGATAAACGGGAGGTTTTTTATGCTTGCTGACTTGTTTGATTTGATCGATTTCAGATGAAATACTTTTTCCATGTATGCTGCTGACGCATGCATTACATGTTCGATTGTAATTGAAATCATGAAAATTGAAAATATCAGTTGATATTCCGTTTTTATTACGCAAGTTTGTCAACGAAACATCATATAAATAACAAAACAAACTGGAAAACTTGTTTTATACATTCGAAAAAAAAACATTAGTAAATAAGGTATACGGAGTTAGCAGAATTTATGCATATCCTGACGAGTTGAACTGCTTGATGGTCTTTATTTCGTGGCTACAAAGCAATCCTCCCCCATCCGGAAATGCCGACAATCCAAAAAGCAACAGATCTGCGCGACTCCATCTCGGGATACATCCCTGCCGGAAGGACAAACGCTTGTACAAAGCTTTCAGCACAGTTAAAGCTGTACAAGGGCACTTGAGGGCGAAAAAAGCCGCATCTGCATGTAATTTAGTCGTCAAGCACGCGTACACTCGAACGAAACGGCGTGGTTGTTGCTGTGAATGTGCCCATTGCGACAGCGGGAGTTACGGATCTTCGTACTTAGCTTCCGGTCTTGCGAAACTCCCTTTCTTTGCATTGTGTAGCCATTGCTCTTTAGTAAAACCTGTTGGTCACAGCTGCGCTACGGCCAAATTTGCCTGTTTGCTTTAGTGTGGCAGACACTGAAGGGGAGTGATATAAATGGCGGATGATTTCTTTATTTGTGCAATAGCACTTGTCGCTCAATGCAGTGCTAGTATTGTTATAAGGTTAGTATTTTACAATTCTAGCTGTCTTTTATCAAGTGATAAGTCACCGTAATGAGCTAGATGCATGTGTGCTATGCGTATAGCAAAAAGCTTAACTGCCGAACATTTTGCATACTGTTAGGCTTTTCAAATTCTACATGTAGTTTACAGATCTATTAGTTGTTTAATTATTTAAATTGTCCGCCTTTCGTCTTTCAAAGCTATATTGTAGTACGTGAGGGATGACGAGCTTTGACTAAACTAAACTATTGAACTAATTGAAGTAACACTGTTATTTAATAGAATCTTATCAACGAAAATGGATTATTCTTCTACTTTTTATTCAAAAACTCCCAATAGTTGGCAACGGAAGAGTAGGGAGATATATGGTATGGCAAATCAAAGTACCAATAGCCATCCTTTCATAACGTACGACACTCATGAATCTATTCAAGGCCGTGACACCAGCCGGAGACCAGATCTCACAAGCATATCCAAGTGTGGTTCTCACCGAGCAGCAATATAGGGAATTTAGGTAGAGTGGAATGTAGAATATCCACAGACAGCCTACATGTAAGACGATATGCTCCTTCAATGATAGTAACTCGTCGAGCCAATTAATTTTGGAGTTCGAACATTCAACACGTGCCATATGGGGAAAGAGCCTAGGTAAGCTTGAAGCTATAGATGGAAAGAGCTTGATATCGTCCGCATAAAGCAAGTGTCCATTATCAGGTAGAATGTCATCCATGAAAAGAATAAATAAAAGAGTGCTTAGAACACTCCCCTGTTGTACACCAGATTTGGTATACTGGGCATAGAGTTACCTATTTTCACACGGAAATGCCGACTAAACAGAAATGATGAAATCCAACTTAAAATCGGAACTTAAATTAACTTATGTTTAGCTGTGTTTAATCAAACAGTATGATACTCAAATGTGTTTTGTGATCATCTAATCTGTTTTTCTGATTTAAAAAGTGTTTGAAATATATCTAGATCATATCATTTACTTGCCAATAGTAGTAACGGTAAGCTTTGAAAGCTTCCAATACAGTAGCAGCTGATTAGATAAGTTATGATCGGTTCGCTCGTCCATTCATGAACCTTAAATTCTTCAACCTTTCGCTGTACAGTGACTGCCGTACTGTGCGACCGTGCCAGACTTCATTGCTCCCCAGCGTCCACTGATGTTCCACCGGGACCATTTCTCCATTGATTATGCGTGCATACATGTCATGTGCCAATTTCACATCACCGACATCAGCCGGCCCTCATGGTACGTTGCCGAAATACCTACGCTGGACAGTTCCGGCGGGGACGGCCAGCCAAATTAGGCCTTCCCAAGCGGGCACGGGCCATGGATGGATGGTACGATGAAAAATTAATTAAATTCACTCTACCACAGTTGGCACCCGATCAACTGTCCGATCGGAAATGAGGCGAGGTGCATTGTGTTCAATCTGTTCCAGCGAGGCGTTTTGTTTGGTTTTGCGCTAACAGTTGATTGCTTACATGTTTGCTTTTAATGGTGTTGTATGTTTAAGTTACGCACAGTGCACTGGTCTTTACTGGACCAGTGGACTGACTGGAGAAGGGAGAATTACCGGTAATACATAGTGTGCCGAATATTTGTAGTATAAAATCAAAAACAGGGCTTCTGATGCGATGAAATGCCCAGACTTAATAATAACTAAAATATTTGAGATTTATTGTAAACCTATTTGTTTCAAATCAGCCCGAATGTATGCAATTCTCGGTATGCTATGCATAAATGAAAGTATTTGTTGAACAAAATTGCTAATAAAAATTGAAAAATATTAGCAGTAGCATTTTTCTATTGTTCTCAATGTCAATATATGTCGTTCCAATAAAAATCAGCTACGAAACGTATTTACACTCAATATTCGATCGGTGTGGTGTTCGCTATTTACGAACCATAAATGAACTTGTTCCAAACAATGCACGATACCGATAAACGTTAATGAATTCAAACAACGGTTTCGAGCTGTTTGTTTCGTCCACACCGAACTTCCACTCACTACCCGAAATACCCACCGTGAACAGAATGCATCGTGATTGTTCAACAAAATGGGATTTATTTGCGGTTGCGCGTTAGTTTACTTTTGCAAATGATTTATGAACTGTTTCGGTCGTTCCTGAAAGCTGCCTCCGCATCGTTGCTTGTTTACCCAAACCGAGCAAGAATGCAGCGAAAGTGTTCAACAATATTACTCTCCTACTAGGAAAGGTAATGCATATTATTGGTGGTTGGAGTGCATTTACCATCGTGAAGCGTCTGAATTGTTACGACTGCTTTCCCATGAAATTGGTACTAGCCGAGCTTCCTTACTAATCTAATTTCCCATTCCCGATGCAATGATTAATCGCTACCGAATCGATTTTTACTCCGCGTGGCTCAATTTAATGCCTCCTCAATGTCGTGTACTTTTCACATTTTCACCAGAGACAACTCATTTTTCCTACCCATGCCTTGGATGTCGTGCCAAACGAATGGAATGTAGCCACACCGCAGCGCACATACACGAAACGAGTGAAACAACACACACACACTCATACCAAAAAAAACCCTCAATAATGTAATTGGCTTCGTTGTTCTAACTTCCGCAGCACGCAGGAAGGTTCATCCATTTCCTGCCGTTCGGAGAAAGAAATTGGTCACGTTCGAGTAATCGCGAGTCTTTTGCGTTACGTTCTACCGTAAGGAAAAAAACAAAAAAAAACAAACGCAACGGCACAGCTTTCCAAACGACTTTACGTTGACCGTGGTCGTAAAAGCGTTAGGTAATTTTAATAAAATTCCACCACATTTTACGCACCGGCCGTTTCTTGTGCCGCGAAATGTTACTTTCTTGCTGGCGGTGGTGTACAACCGCTCGTAACAGTATTGCGAGTGTCTAAGGCCGGAAAAGAAGCCAAACGTGAGGAGGAGTCTTTGACGCGCTCAAGACAGCAAATGGAGCGGCTTTAGGTGTATCCAGTTACAAAAAGAAACGATTTGAAGGTCGATATCGGCTCGGAGGTGTAGCGACTTCACGTAGAGTTGATTTTGTTAAATCAGTTTGTTGAAGAAACACACAAATGTCTGTTAGTTAACGTTCATTGTGTCAGTCAATGTTACAATTGTGTTCCTCGTGAAAATTTAATTTCTCTTTTCAGAATATTATTCATATTTGAGAAATTCTTGTTCCATAAAACGAAGTCGTTCCCTAATTGTATTGATCGGTTCGTCGAAATCAAAATGTGTAAATACGTCGTTAAAAGATCCTGATGCTGTCCCGGTATCGGTCGTTAGAGCCGAAATTATCTTTTCTAAAGTCTATTGCTCCATGAAGCAAGTTTTAGACCTACAGCGCTTGTGTGTTTCTACGTCTCTATTCAAACATAAACTATGTTTTTTTATAATTTTCAATGCATATAAGTTTAAACGAATTGTCCATATCAAATGAGTAAATGAGTGCGGCTTGTAATGCCTGAAAGTATGCAATCATTATTTTTGTTATTAAATTGAAATATTTTATCTAATATGACTCATCGTTTACAAATTAATCATGACAGTTTTTACTAAAAATCTTATGGAATGGTGTATTTTTCAAATGTTTTGTTCAACACATACTCAAAATTAAATAGCATTTATGATGAGACATGATTGGTTCGCAGATCACACATCTAAGCGATAGCAGGGGTTGCTTTATTCACGGTCCAATGCGTTAATGATTGAATTCCTTAGCTTCCACAATTTAAATAGATATATTCAAGCAACTTCTCACCATAAGTAACAATTAAAATATACGAAATTGCTCACCGATG
>KB663677.1:3648481-3683213 GCA_000349025.1 Anopheles minimus
AATAAAAGAAAACCAAATAACCAAAACATAACCATATAATTCATTCCAATCATACCACTAAATACAATGATAAAGATTTATTTAAAGAAGAAAAAAAGATTGGCAATAGAATTTCTGTCACTGTCACTGTTTCTGTCACTTTCTTCTGCTGCCCGCTTCAAGTGTGCTTGTGCCCGTAACCGTTGTATTTGGAATTGTTTATGTAACAATTTTTGTATTAGATTGTTTAGTGCTTTTATTTAGTTAGGAAACGTGTGTTTTATTTTGTTAAATGTTGTTTTTCTCCACTTGACTAACGATAACATTTAAATGAGGCTTAAGTGTATCAAGTTGCGTGTCAGACACAAAAACTGCATCTTTCACACTATCTCGCAAAAAGTGTACCGTTCGTGAAGTAGTTTGTCTGAATTCAGTGTTAACACTTTTCCAGCACTAAAGTACCGCAGCAGAAAAGCCCACGGTTTTTTTTTCTTTTCGTCCAAAAGTTTTAATCCTCTGCATTTCTGCACTCAGCACTCCGGTCCGGTTTTTACGCCGGAAAGTTATTAGCTAACTTCGTTTGCATGACCGCAAAGTTCCGTCCCCACAACGCGACGAGCTCCGCCAAAAAAGCGCATAAACCAAACCAATCCGTTCTTGCGCTAACTAGCCAGGGCTTGGAGTGGGATTTCACACCCCGGACGGGGGTGGATTATTGTTTTCCATCACGAGGGTTTGGAAAAGATAAACAGTTGCACAATGGCTGCCCCCGAAGAAGTGCGCTCACTTTCATGGACCGTTCGCTCGGTCGCGCTGAAAAATGAGCTTGTCGAGATGGCGCAAAAGCAGGAACGTAAGAAACCTTAAAAAATGAGAAAAACAAAACCTAGCCGCGTGTGGCTGGTCGGTGCGAAACGACCACTGAAACCCCAGAGCAGTGGTGTGTCATACAAATCTGTAATATTAGAGGCGGCAGTAATGACTTCGGCTCAACAAAAAAAACCCCCCAGAAAACCCTCCCGGGTGAATGTCAAGGCGGAAGCGTTGAGTTTGGTGCATAAATTACAACTTTTGCTCAATTTCGCTTCACACTGTGCCCGTGCACATTATCCCATGGATGATGGCGATCTCCACGCCCGGACAGTGACAAATGGAAAACATTCAAAGGGAAAAGAGCAAAATCGTAATAGTAGAATTCCGTACGCCTCCGGGGTGTGTTGGGTCCCAGTCGGGGCTTTTCCCCCGTGGGGGAAAGTTTGGCAAACAAAACTACACCATAGTGTGGTATAAAATTCAAATCAGTGGCTGGCATGAGGGGGGTTTCCGTGGTCCGCCACCGGCAGCGAAAGCCTTTCGCCCCTAAAATAATCGTGTCAATAGACGATTGGTTTCAGCGTCACACGCCCATCGGCGATTAATGGAAATGGAAAAGTATTTTGCATTTTTGCCCCGCCCCAAAGCACGGCCTCATTGTAATTGGAAAGATTTATAAAGCGGCAAGAATAAGAATTTACATAATTAACATATGGCCCGGTGGAAAAATTGCCGGTGCGGCAGATTTTCATTTCACACTTTTGGGCATGATGTTGGAAAACGATACATGCTTTGGAGATAGAAATCGGTGTCAACTTTTTAAATTATTCTGCATATAATTGTACTAGTATAATATAATCACAATTAAAACTTATTGCATTGCACATGACTAGATAAATGCTCCGAAACGTGCGGCTGTAGTCATCATGTTGCATTATTCATGGAGGCGCATGGTCGTTCTTAGTAAGTGTCGCGATCGGCATAGAAAGATTCACATTCATATTTATTTGTTTTTAAATTTCAATTATCATTGTCTGTAGGTAGATAGATCAAATTATGTTATAAATAAAATAAGTTAAATTAAATAAAGAGCTTTTTTGTTAATTTATTGTACCCAATAATGGGATCGTTGATACGTTTTACCATATTTTTTCTGTTTTATATGCGTTTAGATGTTTTAGGGCTGAAGTCGATGAAAGTTTGCGATTTCAGTTAAAACAACAATCGACTTGGGATTTTTCTCATTGATAATGAACTAGTTTGACAGTGCGTGAAGAATTTCAAAAATTTTATCTTCGTATAATTGTGATCAAAATAAATTCATTAAAATAACGCCATTTTCGGCTTTGTTGTTCTCATAACATTATGAGAAAATTAACGTAGCTAAATATTTTAATATTTAGGCTGTTTTGATATAATAAACATTCCTAAGTGGCGTTTCTACCCCACTGTCAAACTGGGACATTTTGAGTTATAAAAAATCCATTCCGAGTGAGAGCAATCCCAAATCAAACCGATATTTATTATACAAAAAAATATTTTCTTTTCTTCAAAAATTTCGTAATGACAACCAAGTCGTACATTTTAGTTTTATAGTCTTCTTGATTGCCAAAACGACCTGTTCAGCAATGAAATTAAAGCTTTTTAACTTTAGCTACGAGAGAACTCATTATTGAAACCAAATAGCATAAAACACTGGGCGCCTCCATTTGTTTGATAGAATGTAAAATTAGCAGATAAAATAGATTTGTGCACAGTATAGCTATATCTGTACTTTTGTTTATGACTTATAATGAGCAGTAGATTAACAAGACTAATATAATATCTGTAATAACAACACTCCCAGAATGCTAAAGGTACGCTAACATTAAATAGCTCGAAAAACCATTTTGATAATCAATGACATTAAACACTCAAACTATTCCAAATGGAAATATTAGAAATATTGAAAAACCCTCAAAAGCATAGTGGAATAAAGGAGGGTACGGCCCTCCAATACAACACCTTCCGATGTGTGAAGCTCTCAGCATATCAGTGTTTAACAACCATCTGCAAAACTTACCCGATAACCGACTTGATACCATTGTTTTGCGTTAAGCAAATGGACGACGCCTGTCACACAGCATGGATGCCAGACAGATTTACGACCGAAAAGAAGTGGCTATGCAAAGCGATGGTGCTGCGTTCGCCCCGTTACATAAACGTATTGCCACCGACGCTCCCTAGAGACGCTTCGTCAGTGCGCTTGTGGGTCAGATGCTCCACGTGTGCGCGTGTGTGTGCGTGTGTTTTGTGTGTTGTGCTATCGATGCTTTGCCGCTTTCTTTTCCATTTTTCTTTCTTCCAAACTTTCCGTGCTATGGTTTTTAGCTTTTGTGTCCACTGTCCCCTTACCCTTCCCACCCCCTCTCTCTCTATCTCTCTCAACTAGACGTCTGTCTCTCTCCTATTGCCATACTTTTTTTCTCACCAAACCAGAGATGTGTGCAGATTCTGAAATCGTCGCGGCAAATCAGCATGACGGTACGGGCACCGCCGTCGGCCGCCTCGATGATCAACTCGTCCGCGCCGCTGCACGGGTTCGGGCCACCCCCGGGTGTGCCCGGCAGCCGGGTGGCTGGCGATCTTGTTCCACCGCCGCCCGGCATCTATCCGCCGCCGCCGAACCGCCAAACCTGCTCCTGGATGGACCGCCAAGGACGGCCCGCCTCACCACCGTACGAGTACGGAGGCCGACGACCCGAGCGACGTGATAGGTGAGTGGGACGGTCCGGGTGACCTACCTAGAAACAAAACATCAAATATGAATTATGATTGGGAGAGTGCATTTGGAGCATTGGATCTAATTGTGGGTAGTCGCTTGCTTAGACGGTACCATGCTGATAAACCTTCAGAGCTGGCAGAGGATATTTTAAGAAGCTCGTACTATGCATTCGAGCGTAATTTTTAATTCATGAACTAGGCACACACAAAAACACCAATGTCCTTGTTCCAATAACCTAAGAAAGCTTGATAAAACAATCAAGCAACAACAACCCTTTATGAAAACATTTCCTAAAATAGCCAACACCTGGAATATTATGTAATGTTTGCTTTTATTAAGATAATGTATATCCACTGTAAAATACTCTCTAGAGTTTCCAGAAAAAAATACAGATTTCCCATTACTTAGATGCCAGCAGCAAACGATTTATTTCACCCACGTATATGTGGGTCATGCTCCAACGCCTTCTGCCTTCGAATTATGCGCAAGCAGTAATTTGCTATTCACACAGCAACACCAACCCCCGTGTGGGATTCCGGTGTGCACATTGGGGAATTGTTGCACCGCTGCTACTGCAATCGCACCGGAATTAAAATTTATTGCTCTATCTTCCACTCCTTCTCTGTCGCTGCTGCTGCTCACGATCCCCTGCGGCATTGGACGGTACGATCGTAAAATAATGGACATTAATGAATATAAAACCCCTCGTGCAACAAAAAATATTTCCCAATGCCTCAACCCGGTTCTGGGGCTGTGCAGAGTGCGAAGAGTCGACCTACTGATAGAACCCGGCCAGTCCTTAGGGCTGATGATACGTGGTGGGGTAGAGTACGGGTTAGGAATTTTTATTACCGGTGTCGACAAGGACAGTGTTGCAGATCGGGCAGGACTGATGGTAGGTTTCGCTTCGCCTTCGACCGAAATTTAAGCCTTCCAGCTCACCGTACGGCTCACGCTCAAAACTCTTCGTCACAGGTCGGCGATCAAATCTTAGAAGTGAATGGTCAATCATTCATGGAGGTTACCCATGACGAGGCTGTTAGTCAATTTAAGTTCCACAAACGAATGTCGCTGTTGGTCCGTGACGTCGGGAAAGTGCCACACTCGTGTACCACCGTTGAGCCGGAACCGTGGGACGCCTACAGCCCGACCGGTGTAAGGTAAGCGACAAACCCGCCCAAATTGGAGATGACCCCAAATTGACTACTATTTCCTTCTACCTTTCTTCACAGAACGCGCAGGAAATGTCCGGTGTCAGCGATGGTTGAAGAAAAAGCCAGATCCTTATTACCTCGTCATCATTTTGCTAACCTATCATATTATATAGCGGAATATGGTGCTAGAGGAATGACCATAGAGGCCTTCGTATCTGTTTTATTAGAAATGTTAGATACACCCGAAAAGGTAAGTGGACCTCTTCGCAGAGAAAACATAACATAACATTTCTATCTGCTAATCCGTTTGCCGTTGTTTTCCTGGATTCATTCCACAGCATACGTTAGTGACAGAAATAAGGGAATTAATTTTCCCCGAGGACAGAACGCGTTACGATGAACTTGTATATAGGAGAGGTAGAGACGTCTACGGTGATCCACTAGATAGGCATAGGGTAAGTTTTCTGTTTAATGAATTTTCTAAGAAGAGTCTTCAATAAGTCATATATCCAGTCGTAAAAGATTCATTAATTGTTGAAGAATCCAATAAGATTCATGGACCTTTGAAGTAAATAATTCTCTGAACTCTACAGAGTATCAAAGATGGATTTATATAGATTCAAGAATCTATGTAGGATCATGTTTGTTTTTAAATTCTTGAATATCTAAAGATTATATCATCTCTTAAATTCCGTGAAACTCTGAAGAATTATGAACCCCAGAAGGCTTAATAACTTCGGAAAGCATGATAAATCTCTGAAGAACCATTAAGCTTTTCAAATTCGAGAGTAAAATGCTCTCAAAATTCGTGAATCAGTAGGATCAAAAACCTCTGCAATATCATGAAAATTTAAAAAATACGAATGACTTTTAACATCTTTAGAGAATTATGAATCTTTCAATGATCATGATTCGTTCAAGGATCATGAGCATTTTATCCATCATGAATCTCTGATAGATCCAGAATCTCTGGAAATTTATGAACCTCGGAAGGGCTTAGAACTTCTGAAAGATCATGAATCTCTGAAGATTCATACATCTCTAAACAAACATTAATCTCAGAAGGTTCTTTGATTCTTACAAGTTCCAGGAATCTTTACAAATGAATAGAATTTTCTGAATCTCAATCAGATTTATCCAATACTAGTTATGTTGCCATAATGTGCTATAATAAACTATATATCATTTTCAACAAATGTGTCATTATTATCAACATTAATCGTTATTTTTCATTTATCTTTACAGAGAAAAGGAGATCATTTACCTCATTCGCACGATATACCGGTAAGTCTGTGCGGTGCACACAAAAAAAAATCCCGTTACCTGTTTAGTACTTTTGTTTCCTTCTATTTTCATCTACTTTTTTATGATCAATATTCGCGCCTCACTAAGATTTTACTGTTTCACTAATTATGCAACTTAAACTTGTGAATCGGCTTCCAAAAACCCACATTGCTCACGGCTCTGTCTCTCGCTTGTCTCGCCAAATACATGTATGAAAACTGGTGCTGTTGAATATGTATCATCCGCTTCGGAGCGTTTAGAAAAACAAACAAAACAAAACAAAACTGTCCAACGCAGACGCTCACGTGTGATAATTGCTGAAACAGTAAAGCATATCTCTAGTACATTAAAACACTTACACACACACACATTCTATTTTTTTTAAACCTATATATATAAATACCTCTCTCTCTCTCGCTCTCGCTATTCACACGTTTGTTTTTCACACACTTGTTCACTTTTTCACTTTCGGCTACATCTAAATTATTTTTACTTGTATCTCGAAACGGCTTGTGTCTGTATCACTTATAACAAAACCGCTAGCAACATTAATACAACAATTATCCCGTCCCTCTTCTCACTCGCGGAACCATTGCGCTTTCTTTCCACCTTCTTCCCACCTTGCTGTACTTGTTGCCGTGGTGGAATTTCGAGATTTTAATCGCATGCGATTACCGGAAGGGTTGTCGAGACAAATTCCAAATTAAATCCATGCCTACCGCCGGTCACACGGACGGAAAAAAAGATAAATGGACGGGTACGGTGCACCCGGAATCAACAGGACTGTTGGAAGCACGACAGTCTAATTCCTTCGCGAACAGCGGCAAACCCGACAGCGGCACGATTGTAAATATTCGTTTCGGCTTCCGGTTGAGCGACAAATTCTGTACTATATTTGTTCGCGGCCCTAATCCTTGCCTCCCCGCACACACATACACACTCAGCGACCAGTGTCTCCGCCGGTTTTGGCCGCGTTAAAGGCCGGAGCGTCACGTTGGGCGGGGAGAAGGATCCAAATTCAATCCCGGCCGTTCATTAGCATTGCGATTATTTCGGCAAAATTCCACACAACACACGCAAACAGAACACACGCGGCCCCTTTATCACACCACCGCACAGTGTACACAGCAACACATACACACATGTACACCTGCAAGGAGTAGTTTCACATATGGCGGTTTCTATTCAACAACT
Source organism: Anopheles minimus (assembly GCA_000349025.1). Lineage (NCBI taxonomy): Eukaryota > Metazoa > Arthropoda > Insecta > Diptera > Culicidae > Anopheles > Anopheles minimus. The sequence goes on from KB663677.1 coordinate 3,655,670, forward strand.
AGAATGGTTTGAAAGTACACGCAACATACACCTAGAGGACACCACACAACACACCTAGGGTAATACGCACTCACACACTACACACGTTTAGAGACGAAACGCACGTTGACTTTGTAATGCATTGTACAATGATGCAAGCTAGATGCAATATTTGTAGAGAATTTAGATTTTTTTATTAATATTTAGCATCTTTTTCGAGTGTAGTATAGCAAACATAATAAGAATAAGATTAAATTAATACAACCAAATGCATTAGCAAATGCAATTTCTATCATGAGCTTTTTCTCAAAACTTCAAACTTACTAATATGATCACAGGTTAGACGCACAAGAAAAATAAACTCTCCCACAAGAACCTGTTTTAGTTCCAACCATGTCTCGTAAGTTGGATATATTAGATGTCTGAAATGCCAAGTCTTTAATAGTTGCTGATAATCCATCGATTTGATATTAATCTATCTACTTGAACGGAGACATCCCGACAGTCCTGAGACATCTCTCTGTCAAATCTCTGTTCAAAACTGATCCCTTCCTAATCACTTATTGTAGAAAGATACTTTGAAGGAGACGAGGACTAACTGCAATCAATCAGTTTTTTCAAGCTGCATTGAGCTCGCCATGTCATAAGAATAATACCGGACGACCTGTCTCCGGTAAAGCCTTTCCAAGTTATCCACATGGACAGAACAGGTGTGGCAGGTGTGGCTGAGTAATTTTACCAATGCTTGAAGTAGGCTCAGATACTGAAGAATTGTAGCCTCTGAAAGTTAAGTTAATATCTATGAAGTAAAGGTCTTCAGAGATCTTCCAAAAAGATACTTGAAAGACGATCGGGTCTGAACAGTTTATCAACGTTGACTACGGTTGATTTCCTTCAATCAAGGCAATAATATTCGTCGTTGAAGTGTTGACGCCTCTGTTTCGTCAATACTGGTGTCTAGGCTTAAAAAAAATCACATACATATCCGGAAAATTGGGTAGTATAGCTCAAAATCCTGTAGAGATCTTCAGAACACAGACATTTCTGTGTGTTTGAACTATCTTGTTTACATATGTGCTTCGTAAAACCTTATGGCAAACATGATGAAAGACTAGATTCGAACCTATGATCTATGGGGTGTAGGGTCAAACACTTATGATTAATCCTAGAATGTGCTTCCGTGACTGCTGTGCAATTCATCGATTTTATTTCGTTACACCACTATACACACAAGATTGATCTTCAGGACTTCATAATTTTAAGTTGTATTACGATTAGTATTAACTACTTTCTACTAAGCGCCCTACTTTTAAAGCATTATTGTATGGTAGTTATTCTGAAGACTCGCATTTTCCTGCAATATTTAGAAGACACAGATGTGGATATACCTGCAGATAAGCAACGGAATAAATCTTTATCACCCTTGAAAAACCCAAAAACACGGAAGTAGAGGGAGATGTTTCAGAAATAACATTCTGCTACCTATGCCTCGGAGCAGTGTCGCAATGTCACAGCACAGTGGTCACCAATCCAGCAGAATGGTGCTACTTAGAGGTATCCTAATCTAATTATCTCGTATCGTAATAAGATTCCGGTTAGCCGGTACGGGCTGGCAGCGATCGTCCTATGATAGCTCTCCCCATTGCAGCATCGGCAAATGACCCGCTCTTCTTGTGGTTCGCGTTCTTGAAGTAACGATGTGAGATAAAGTTTTTCCGTCCATCCACGCCATGCTTCCTTGCAGTGGTGTGTCCTTGTGATGCTAACTACACCCATGCACGGAGCATCTTCTCACAAGGTAATATGTTGGAAGATTATGTCTTGGGCTGGAAAATTTCCACCCCGACCGTTCAGTGTGTTACCTCCGAGTTTAAAAAACCATCACAAATTACACGCAAAAACTCGTGGTACTCGTGGTGGTGGTGGTAAGTGCAGCGGAAACGGAACAACCGAATGGGATAGAATCGGCACACGAGCTTTCTATGGTGGACTGGATACGAAAAAACTACCTTTGGCGGTAATTGGTTTTCTTATAATCCACTCCAGCATGCTGCCACTGTCTTGATAGTGCTCCAGCATCTCCATTTCCAAACAGTCGGGATGAAAGGAAAAACAAAACTGTCCCGGTGTTCACTTTGAATAGATTAAGACCAGTTCCGTGAACTGGGTGGGAAAAGTTTATTGCTATGCTACGGTTGCGGTGCTTTGGCTTAAGTTGTTTTCGAGTAGGAAAATTCACTTCGCACAACTTTTTTGTTTTTGCAACATGCAGCCTTCTCTCACACACTGGATGGTTGTTTGTATTGCTCTATTTGTGTGGTTTTAAAGACAACACAAGAAGAAATTTAAAATGTATTGATTTTTTTCTTTTGTGCTTACAAATAGATGGCCATTTTGGTGGCCGAATTTTCCTAAGGAATGGTTTCATAAAATGTAAACAGCTTATTTTGGGATGACTTCTTATCCAGCTGCTATTATGTCATGATGCCGTCGCAGATTAACCACAGATCTGAATGGAACGCTCACTCGTCGCCTTTCGCATATGGAGAACACATTTTAATAGGCTGATTTATTTGCTCCCAAACATTCTCTCTAGGCCTTCGGCAAACCGCTTTTCACGTACATTGTAAGCCGTTCTTATCATTGCACACGGAAAAGGCATTGTAATCGTGTTTCCTCTTTTGCAAACACACCATTCCGCCCACGAAAAAGGTTCGCCTATTCAAATACTTTAATGTTCGCGAATGAAATTTCCGGCAAAAGAGGCGAATTGACAGCATTTCCTTTTCTTCTAGTGTATGTGTGTGTGTGTGTGCGTTTTTGTCGCCATTATATGCCTAACGTTAAAAAAAAAGATATTCTTTTGAGCTGAAAGGGATGGAAAAAAGAAAGCCCGGAACAACGGCATGTTTCAGACGAGTCGCAACTTTGATCAAACTTTACCAAACTGCTCGTTCCTACGCACACACACACAAACCCCCCGTTGCTCAATCCTATTACGGATACCTTCCCAAGCACGCAAGCGAGAATGCATCGAGGCGAAAGTTTCTCAACTTCCTGGTACCGAGAGTGCATTTGGCAACAAACGACATTGCGGGTGTTCCGTGTTCCGGGAAGGGAGTGGGTGAAGACACGCCAGTGCACACCCACCCACCGAAGAGAGTGGTACGGTCTGACAAGATGCATATTTGTCCCCTGCGTGCGGGGGACAACTTGCTCGAAAGTATTTCATTAAGCACTTGCACCGACAAGTTAGGACGGTTTTGTGCGATTGCCTCTTTTTTTTAAAATGCCGTCGGAAGGTATTTTTCACGACACGTTGCTCCAATAACTTACCCCCAGGGATGGGAAAAGGGGTTTCGTTTAATGCAAGATAATGGCTGCCGCACGTACGTCGGAAGGTTTTCTTCGAAAAGGCAATGTAAAGCCATAAAAAGAAAGTTTATTTTAAAGCTATTAGTAAGTACGGTTTATCAACAGTTATCAACAATTTTCTAAAATATATTTATACATATATGGAATTTTCCGATTATTTACACACAGTCACAGTTGAATTTTTTGTCCTGTTCAGAACCATTGTACCTATGAAATATTTCAAGTGTTAAGCTTCACTAGACACCGCAAGGGCGCGCTGTGTGAAGTGAAATATTTCATCCAATACGAAATGGAATATCACAACTGATTCATTTGAGATGATTCGTGTTGGAGAAAACCCATTTTCCGATTGATTTGTGTTCAATTTAGGTTACAATTGTTATTGATTACTTAAAAACATTGTAATATATCTTTTTTTTTCATAATTTTCACTTCAATTTATGGTTTTATCGAAATTAGATTAGATAATAAATATGATACATAGATTTGTGAAGTACAAAATTAATAAGATAAGAATGTAATATAGCTGCCACGTCCCCGGTGCAATAAAAGCACATTTTTCTCGTTCTGAATTTAATCGTCCTTCATTTTTCACTCGTCCATTTTGTCCATCGCTCATGTTTCGGCGCCAAACAAGAATAGAACGAGGGAAAAAATTGCAAACGATCCAATTAAAACCAATTGCAAATATAAATTCTCTATTCCGTGTATCATAAATCGTTCTGAGTCCCTTTGCCACCCCAACCTCCTCCTTCTCCTCCTCCTAGTGGTAAGTTTTCCCATTCTCTTAACCCACTGCTTCCTCAGGGGTCAGCACGGACGCAACAAAAAAAGGTCACCAAATCCTTCGAAAGGTTGCACCGGATTCGTCACAATTACGTACGAATGCTGCGCGCGAAAAATCTCGAGGGGTCAAGCGCATTCACGGTTGCCCTCGTTGACCGTTAAAGGTTAACGCCGGGAAAGCCTTTTTTCGTCCGTTTTTATTGCAGCGTCCGGATAGGGAAAACTATATTCCCGCTTTCCCGTTACCATGGGAAACAAACGTGCGAGGAAAAAGGGCTTGGTTTTAAAGTTTTTCACTGCCCCGGAAAGGGGCAGTGAGGTCACCACGAAGGGTCGCCTAGGTCAGGCCAGAAAACAATAGGCCCCGTACCGATTCGGACCATTAAAGGTGTCGACCCACCAAGGGGAAAAGGGATGAGCCATTGCCATCGTCTCGAACCGGGTGATCGGGGTGACAAAGTTCGCCATGAAAACATGCAAATAAATAACGATTCGATGACAGTTTCGGGTTTTGCCGTTTTCCGGTGGGGTTTTTGAAAAATCGCTCAAATAATATTCGAATTTTTACAATCCGGTGCAAGCCGGAACAAAGGAAACCTCCGATCAAAGCTTGGGTAATTGCAAACGGGGTCAGAAATTGGGAAAACTGTTAAAGAGAAAAAATAAATGCTTCCCAAACCATTGCCACATTTAAGGCACCATTTATCAAACGCAACGCTTCTAAAGGCTAAACTTTCGACTGGCTATTTAGGTTACATCATTGTCCAGCCGGCGTTCCTCGAAAAACGAGGGCACCGCAGTTCCTTTGGTCCCTGTCACACCGAGCCAATCGTCTTGAAAAATTTTATTATTACAATTGTAATCATTCACACACGGGCACAGCAACGTGGAACAACGGGATTAAAGAACCCATACCGAGCGCCAGGACACCGTACAGGACACGTTGGTCAACGCGCATTATGGGTGCGTGTGAAATGCGATTGATTGGTCAGCGGTCCGTAACGGTTGAAGGTTTGGAACGGTTACGAATGACGCGAATGGCGCCAAACGTGCGTTGCTCAATGTCAATGGCGCTTCCGATCGTCCACACAAGCTGTAGGGTCACCTAATCCTGCACGTTAGCCGCTGTGTAATCTGATTTCGGACTCGATTTCTTGCGTAAGCTTTGTAATTACGATTGTATTCATTCGGGTGGTGAGATTCGTTATTACGCTTACGGACAAATGATGCTTTTATGTGAAATGCGTAGTTTTTTTGTACGAAAGAATTGAAAGTTTTCAAAAATGCTGACATTTGTGGTCGATTTAAAAAGAAATTAATGTTTTATAATCAATAAAAATATCCAGAAGAAAAAAATTAAAATGTTTATCTGAAAGGAACGAATAGTTTGGAAATCTATGAACATTTTTTCATTTTTCACAAATTATTTTTATGTTTGATTATTTTCATATTTCACTAGTTTATGTGGAATTTTTCTACAAATAATCTTAATTTGAAGTTTGTTACCTAAAAATGTAGTTCCGCATTTACGCAGCTTTCAACACTAGTGAAATAATATTCAAACTTATTTGAATTGGTTAAAATATTTTAAAATGCACAATGGAATAGTTTACGATGTTTAATTACAATACAACTGTTCTTTTGTTCTTGTGACAGTGCAACCTCAGGGTCTTCTAGCTCTGACATGTATTTGATAGTAATGGGTGAAATTTTTTTTTCCTTTGTCTAATAAATCCAAATCCGGAGGAGCTTAACCTAATCTTATGTCTTATCTGGAATTAATTTGTAATCAAATGCGGAAGCCAGAATTGGTGGGCCAACTCCTGTAGAGTTTTCAACTGTTTCTTCTAAAGCTAAGCTGCATATCATTTATTAAACTATTCAACCTAACATTTTAAGACTTGTAAATCATATTATTATTCTCCATCTTTCAGTATTTTTAATTTATTCGTTAGTCCAAAGTTCTTGAAACTGTGGATAAATGGAATCGCAAATGTTAGTATCAAATTTATCTTTTTTATTTGCGATCCGAGGATTCAAAATTTCTCAAATTTGTGTAATTACAAATTTTGGAATTCACAACAAAAAATAGTGTTTACTTTTGAGCATAAAAAATTTCATGCGTGAGAAAAACTCAACTACTTATTAAAACCAACCCAAACTAGTGCTTTTCTCCACTATTTGGGGACATTCCAAGAAAGGCTACAATGTTATGTCATTTGGACCACGTTTTTTTACATCTGAGCAGTATAGGACTAAAAAAGAATTTTTATTTTACGTTTGGTATGTTTTTCCTAATATATGAAAATAATATTAGTGCGATCGTGAGTTTTAGATGAAATTTTATCTTCACTAACATCTCGTAGTACTTATATTACCATGCTATAAAAAATATAGCATACATAAATAAATCATTAATCTAAATTTTTTTATTATAGAAACCAATATTTATTCAACCATTCCGGAGTCATAAAATGAATTCAATTCTTATCCATAAAACATTAATAAGATGGAATTATTGTTTTAAAGCGTATGGCCCTGGTCGATAGCATATGGCCTATCGATGAAGGCACATTTAAACACTATTTAAAGGGACTAAACCATTCCATTTATGGATGAGTCATTCGCTGCAAGTCATCGTTTCGATTCGGTCGCCTTCGCCACGCATGACAAATATGCAACAAATAGCCGCTATTGATTGTGGGCAAACGTACCGAACAAATGGTACGTTCCAACCAAACAAGCCCGTCATGGATTTTCGCTTTTTCGAGAGCATGAAAACCGCACATTAGTCGTAGTTTCAATTAGCCAAATGGAAGGTGGAGTTTTGATAAAGCACAAAGAAAAAAAACGCATCCTCCTAGATGCAACTCTCTAGTGAGACCGGGTGAGTTTATTCTTTCCACTCCGGGCTATTCATTCAACAAAACAAACACCCAAAACCAGCCGGCAATGATCGCGATCATTAATCATAAACCGTGGCGGCAACCGTACCTAAAAAGCTCTCGAGAATAACTGCACGGAAGATCACAGGGGAGCAAAAAAAAACACACAAGCAACCAACATCGGTATCGGCTATCAAAAAGTCAGCCACGAGCCACTCATTCGATAAATTAGATCGCTATTGTGCTGCTCCATTGCACGATCATGATCAGGAACTCGGATCTAGACTTTTCGTGGTGGCCTTCGTTTTGTTGGAGAAAAAATCATCAATTCTCGCAACCGAAAAGGCGGGCTATTGCGCAAAGGAAAAGTAAAAACCTCACACAAGCTAAGATTGCTGGCAAGATGTTCTAGAGGGTGACTCGTGCGCAAAATTCACTGCACCTTTGCCTTTACCAGGCTGCAGGACGGTTGAGGATAGGAATCTTTGCGCAATTCCTTTTCGCCGACCCCGAAGAGTAATGATCCTTTTCGCCCAGCACCGGTGAAAGGTGACCGGGGTCATAATGTCTTTGAAATTGAGCATCTTCGGTTACTAAGCTGACCCAAAGTCCTCTCCGGGTCGCTGCGGGTGCCCAATCGGCTCTGTCTGCATTTGCCGTTGGTGCAAAGGTGAAGGACTCTCGTCCGGAGAGTTCAGAGCTCCGGCCGGAATCGGCAGGATTTTTTTTTGTGCAACGCAAGAAGCATAAACGTCATAATAATGTACATTGTTGCATTAAAGTACAGGCGAATGGAAGAGAGAAAAAAAGACGCACAGATTGAAGATTTGGCGATCGTACAATCGTTCTTTACACTGCTTTGACGATTATTTCCGTTTCTTCCTGCCCAAAAAGAAAGAATCAATGAATTGGCATTGAAAGACGAATACTCTTGAGAAGGAGGCACCACGGTGGAAAGGCATCGAAACACAGGGAAATAACAAAACCATCCATCTCTCATTATTTTGCTAGCAGCCAAACATTTCCCTTCCTTGCTTTTCCATTTGCGGAAGTGAAGCGGCGGAAGAGCGAATGGAAGAAAAACGGTTAGGAAGAAAGGTTAGCAAAACACCCTCGCCGTGTTGAAGATGGCTTGGATGTAAAATTAAAGTCCGCAGCGAAGTGAAAGCTGCAGCCGAGTGCGCGCACCCGCGAACGTTGCTGCATTCGGCTCAAATTACGCTCCCATTTGCTACTTGAAGATAATTTCTTAGCACACGCGCGCTGTCAGAACGGGGCCTCGATGAAACATTCCAGCCGTTTCGGTAATGTGGTGGAAAATCGGTTATGGACACAGTGCTCAATGGAAAACTACACTCCAACGCGTCGCATTGTAATGTCCAAACAGAAGGCGTGTGTTTGAACTGACAGAGTCCGTTTTTGCTGGGTTATTGTTGGGGAACGGGTTGCAATAGGAGAAAGGGCCGTGAAAGGATACGTATAAACACAGCTGGTTGCGATCACATGTCCTCTCTGTGCCGGTGGTGGTCCAGTGGAAGTGTTTCTTGTTGTGTGTTACTGTCCTCCTTATGATGACATCACTCTTAAAAATATTTCCTGCTAGAGAAGATTGTTGTTTCAGACAATTTCGGACACCAATATTTCCATAAACTACTAAAGCGTGGTTGAAAAATGTAGAATTAATGGCAGCGTTTTTGAGGATACTCTAGATATATTGTGTGAGTTTGTTTCTTATCTAGAAACAATTGATGGAAAGGTTCTTTTGTCGGGAATGTTTGCAATAAATACCTATTGTTTGTGTGGCACTTTTGAAACACTTTACAGCTATGGAGTGCAACATATTTGTATGCAAAAAACAAGGCTCAAACTACAAAACAAGGCTCTGGAAACTGCGGCTTATCTGGTCTGTGGTTCGAGACATAAACTTAATAAAAAATGCTAGATCTAACACTTTCTTTTCAAGTCTGGAAAATTACCCGGCGAAGCTAATGTAAATGGTCTTCGAAACCCCCAAATTTTATTTCAATGATCTTTCAATTACGTAGAATTTAAAAATATGCCTCGCCCTGTGATATCAAATTAATCTTTCGAAGTGAATTCGTAGTTAATTACTGAAGGGAATGTTTGTTATGAGTGTATTATTTAACTCATGAGAGTATGGTTTAACTAATGTGTCATTCTCTTTAACATATGAGTTATAAACATGAGAGTTAAGAAAGCGTAATTTAACACTCAAAATCAGATCTGCAGATAATACGACATTCTTTACACACTCTAACTCCGCCTGACGTTACATCCACCACTCTAGTGAACGTCAATTATTCCGAGCTCAAAACAGTCTCGCTACTGTTTAATCAGCTTTTTCGTTAAATCCTTCAGGAGATCAAATGTAGACAGTCTATTGTCATGAGAACATAATACAGGTAAAGTAAATTGAGGAAATAAAATAGTTTTGGAACAAATTGTCCTATTCCATTACTATGAGATTCGTTGATCAAAGAATAGACACTAAGTTAAAAAAAACCTTTGACTAACTGGGAATATTATGAATGCTACGAGCGCAGCCAAAACAGAGTAAGAGTTACTAAAAATTTTCAACTTTTCATTCTAAATACTGGTTAGAAAGTGTATCTCAATATTAAAACAAATTTTATTTTTTAATGAAACTATTCCCACTTTATTCAACCAAAACTACTCAGAAGTATTTACTTTGTTGTTTGATTATTATACAGTTACTTTGGGCATTTTAGCCTCATTCGTCTCTTGCCATAAACGATGTATTTACGTGGTACCTCCCCCGAGACACTCGTCTAACGCGGCATTGAAGTCTTTCTCCCCACGAACCTTCTCCCGTATCCAAATTGAACGCTCATAAACATTAAACTGCAGTTTCAATGGAAATATCCATAGGTAACATTTCCCTTTCATGACGATCTACATTCGCTACCCAAATGGGCAAAAACTCTTTTTTGCACCCTGCAAAGTCATTTTCAACGTTTTCCAAAAGTCAACAACTAGTGCAATAAAACGATGTGACAAAATACAGCCAGCACAAAAGTCACGGTTTGTTGGAGGGAGTTGCTCCAATGGGTATTATTTAGCAGGACTCTTTCTAATCTGTAGAAACAAGGGTAACACTTTCCCATTTTTCTCATCCCAAAAATTCGTACAATTGATTTGATGGACTCACTCATTACCAAACAAAAAAAAAGATAGGTAGAGATCGATATTTTGCTACCCTATTTTGGGATATAGTCCTCGGTTGATGATACACTACCTAGGGTAATTTTTTACTGCTTTAATGGTCAGGTTTGTGTTTGTTTTCCGACCGTGTGGAGACACCTTTGCATTGCACCGTTAACGAGACCGGGTGGTGATATCTTTTCCATACCACCGGAAGGTACCCAGCATCAAATCTGTCTAACCCGTAACGGCATTAGCATGGAATGAAAGGAGCCACGCACACACACAAGAAAAAAGGGAAAGCACACGAAATGGTGACTTTCAATGTGACACTAACGCCCACTTCGGTTTACAGGCCGGAGTCCACTGGAAGCAGGAATTAACTGTTTTATTTTATTTATTTATTTATTTTCTTGTTTTACCCAACCGAACACCGCCGGGGGGAGATTCCGATCGGGATGGAAACCCATCCCAAATGAAGCAGCATCCTTTTACGGTCGAGGTAAAACGAGGTGATTAGATGGGATTAGATGGGAAAGGATTGGTTGTCTCAAGGTAAAGGTGATCGTAAAAATCGACTGTCCAAGGGTAGCACAAACAGGGGCAGCTTTTTTTTTTTCGCTCGCATTCCAGTGACCTTTGGTGCCGGTTTGGGGTGAATTTGAATATAATTTTTAACACGCACACGCACTTTCCATTTTTCCCGGTAGCAGGAAGGCATCGTCGGTTACTGTTGCGCCGACCTTGGAACGGTGATATAACGCCCATTTTCTATCATGATCCTCTCCGGTACAAGGATAAAACTGTCTGCATGAAAGGATTAGCTTTGTCTGATGATTCGTTTTTTTTTGTCTTTCACTTTCGGGATGGAACGGAAATTAGTGTCACCGGTCTCGGGTAAAGAAAAGCGAAAGGGGTGCACGTTTGGGCAAAAGCAAAAACAAAAAGTGAAATTTCACCAACAGCCGTCCGAACGGTCCTGTCCTTGCTTGTCGGTAGACAAACAAAACTGCAGCATCCACGCGCGCGCAACCACTGCCAGCTGAAAAATGTGCATTCGTGTTTCGTTTCGGTCCAGCTTTGGTGCGCATTGATCGATCGAAGGACGGACGGCGTTCGGTCCCTTTAAACGCCGTTGACAATCAATGGCCGGGCGCGCGTATGATGTCCTGTTGTGTTACGCAGCGCCGGTCGATGCACAAATACGGTACGTGCTCATGCGTATCTTGTCCCCGCACGAGTCCGGTTTGGATGAGCAGAAAAAGGATCTTCGTATAGAGAAAAAATGCTCAAACAGACAGTTGATTTAGCTTGCCATTCGACGCAACGGCTGACCAGTTCCAACGGACCCCGGAGGTCAAGCTGGCATGCACTGAAGATGGTCGATTATTTATAGATCATCTTTCCAGCTTACTTCCACCTAATTGTGGATTTTTTTCCCTTCCTTTATGTCCTTCTATTTATTGCTAAAACTGGTTTTTAGAGAAGCTACATACGGTGAAAAGAGTTCCGAAACAATGTCCAACGCTTGTTTCAACAATAGATGTAAAAGAAGAATAGAGAGAGAAAAAAACACACATCTGATAAAACCCTGTGTGCCACAATCAGACCCATAATTGTTCCCTTTGAAAAAGGGAAAAAATGCATACCCGACCAAACACCTTCGTAGTTCTGCTTGTTTTTTTTTCTCCGTATGTGCTAAAAAGAATAACAAAAGAACATATTTTTTTAAACGACACAAACAACCGGATCGGTAATAAAAACCCACAGTTGCAACAGGGGTGGGTGAAGGAAAAACCCGAAAAACAGAGATCCAAAGAGTCCTTTTCGCGCAGATAGACAGTTCTGTCGGAATGGCATATCCTGTGAGATCGGGGAAATGGATACCGGAAATTAACACGAGAAATCCTTCGCTTTATGATCGTGATCGTGTGATGGATGGATACGATTGTTGATACGAGATGTAAAGGTGGCTGTAATCCGCTTGTAGGTGTAATAAAACAACATTTATTTGCTTAGTGTTTTACAAAAGCAATGAAGATGGTGAAAAAGCACGTACCGTTGACAACTTTCATCACAATTTCTGAGTTACAGAAATAATTTTAACTATATACTAGAAAATATTTGATGATATTTATATTACTTTTCAAGTAATTTTCCAATAGAACATAGATTTGACGTAGAAATAGGTTTCAGATATTGATAAGATGACGACTTTTGCGAGTTATTTGTTCGTGAGACTATGGAAGTATGAATATTTAATAATTGATGAGGAGGCAGATGCAAATCCCTTGATACATTTCAAAAGGAATTATACAATTATGAGGAAGAACTTTGTAATGTCTAAACTCTTGGTCTTAAACATAATCCGAATATAGGAATTTGGATAGAAAAACATAAGATCAAATACGGCTTTGTTTTGCAGCATTTGAAAGTCTCTCACACCGAATTCTTCAAGAAAAGAACATTACATGACCCTTCATAATTTGCCTAACAGGGGGCCTAAAGTTCGATAGAGACCCATCGGCTGGAAAAGATCAATGCGTATTGCGTAAAAGCATTGATGAATTAAACGAAGCTTGAACACCTCCTCGATCCATCTCAGTAGTTCTCCCTAATTCTCTGAAACTCATGTTAGAGTTCGGACCGATTAGGAGGCTCCGAAGATAGTCAACAGTTTATAGTGATAGTGGAACCCCAACTTTCAATCGCTTGAGGCCTACAAGTGGCTTGTTTCTTCACTATCTTGGCATCCTTGGGCACAACTGTTCATTATTTGTGACATGATTTCAGCATAGCTATTCAGGAGATTAGATATCAAATGACAGATCCGGACCAGAAATGAAAATTAGGATTCCTAGATTCTTAAGAGCACGAATGTCGATGATTGAATATACCTCGAATTTTAAGCTGCGCCTAATTCTACTGAGCTCAGCAAAAAATACTTGCAAATTATAAACTTGAACGCACGATATCGTAAAATAGATTTACAACTTGTCGCATTCTACATCCTGAAACTTCCAAGCATTAGTTAGTTCGTCCGCGTTTTAATTTAAGACCTAAGGTATTGTATTGCCGAAATTATAAAAATATTTATCTAACTAATTACATTGAGCTAAACCGCCAAATTACTTACGTAGTCCTTGATAGTGATCTTGGTATATATATATTTTAAAATATTTCTGATAAAAATATTCGATTCCTCATTTTGCAAAAGGAATTTCCATTCCACTGCATTCCTGTGCACCTTGTCCTGCAGATGCACATGTGCATCTCAATTTTCAACCACGGCCCAAACAGTTCACTTCCCCGTGCCAGTTACCCTTCAAACGGTAATAAAAAAAAATGAAAAAGACACCAGCGACTCCCTACATCAAAACCTCATTCATAAAAAAACGATCCAATTTCTCTCCCTCCTTTTTTAAAAACGTTCATATTGATCAACCGCAAGGAGGGCACAAAAAAACGCACGCCTATATCCGTAATCGTGAGGCGTGTGCATGTGCATCGGAAGTAATCCTCCCAGAAGCAAAGCTCAGTACAACAACTGTTGGAAGTTAGGGATCGCCAGAGGAAAAAAAACGTAATCCCCTAGATTTTTAAGAGCGAGAAGGTCCCTCGGGTTTAACCTCAAAAACCTCATCTCGTGTCGTTCCATTCTCCCGGCTGTGAATGTTCTGCAGGGGTATATGAGATGATTTGTATTTAATTTTTTTATAAGTAAATTTTATTCTGTTGCACCACCATACATTGTTTTTTTTTTCTTCTTCTGGTGTCGTTTTACCACGTGACGTATGATATCGTTCGATTAAATTTCAAGTACAAAAAGTCCCAACACTCTGTTCGCACGAGCGCACGTGATCAAGCCGCGTGTAGTTCAACGGAGGGTTAATAAGTTCCCACCGTATACGGTTTTTTTAGTTTAAGGTACCTTTCATTAGCTACGGATTGTTGAAATACACCCATGGAGGGGTTCGTGAGAGAGGATTTTTTTTATAAACACTCTCACCCTTCGCGTACCGAGCATAAAAAAGGGGATCGTAATATGAGCTAACAGAGATTGGGCGAGGAAAAAAAACGGGCTGACTGGCTGAGTGCAGCAAGTGCAACACAGTGTTTATTTGTTATTGATTTGTTTAACGTTTTTTTTATCTACAAGGGTAGTTGAAGGATGCGTTTTTTTCTGACTTTTTTCCCCTATTTTAACGAGGAACTGATGCGTTAATTTGTTTGACTTTTGATGCTCAATATGTGAGACGTGAGGTTTTTATTAACTTCACATGCCCCCTTATTGGTGTATTTTTTTCGTTTTTACTTTTCTCATATTTCCCCGGGAAAAAGGGAATTGCGGAACAACAGAAATCAACAAGTTAAATCGTGTTTTATTATGAAACAGGGGTAAGAGAAGACTTGCGGGCTTGTTTTACAGGTACCCCGTTTTGGGGTGAAACCTTACCCCGTTCACACAGAGGGTAAAGGGTGCAAAATGGCCACCGAAAAATGGCGACGCATTAACTTTACGAGGTTTACACTTTTCCTCCCCAGGGGTAGACGAACGCTTTAATTGATTATGGCGAATGTAAGGATCAGCATATTCCGGGCATTAGAAAACCGTAAAACCATTAAGCCATCACCAGACGACAGAAATAAATGTAACAGCAAATAAGAGCATTTCAACGCCACCGGGAACGCGTCATGATCGATGATATAAAAGTTCTGTCCTTAAGCAGACTGCGCATACGCACGCGCTCTTTCGATGGTTTGGTAATTCAATCCACCGATCGGTCCATCTGGCGTTTGGTTGAATCTTTCGACAAATCCTTACACTTCACCTCATTAGCCGAAGACATTCATTCTCGATTGTACCGGAGTGCGCTGGCGACGATCGTCAACACGCGCTCCGTTCCAATGGCGCAGATGAACAAATACCGAGGATACCGAAAGGATCCGCGCCGGAACGGGATTTTTCTTGGAAGTGGGAAAAAAAATAATAAGGAAATGTCGAAACTAATTTCACACTCAGGGTTCACTCGTCGCACTCGGGAGCACCCGTAAAACTGTCCTGTTCTCATTGACTCCCGCTTATTGAGTTTAATGAGCGGCACAGTGGTAGTGCCGCGACGTCCTGATGGCTTTCGTTGCCCGGAAAAACCCCCGCTCTATACCATAGGGAAAAATTCTTCACCTTTCTGTGTTCAGTTTCTTTTTGGCCATGCGTTTCTCCGAGTTTTTCCTGCCCGTTCGTTCCGTTCCACCGGTGGGTCGCTTTTTCCGTGTTGTTTTTCTATAAATAAAACGTTGGCACGCGGCACCACACTGTTTGACGGGTCCTGTGCGATGAATAGTGGCACATGTGCACAGTAAACATACCCACACAAGCACACATACCGAGCTGTGGCAGCCATGCATACAACAAAAACGGCATAAAATATGTCACCCGAGTGTGGAGAGCAAGCAAGACCTTTTTTTTCTTCCTCATTTTTGCTTGGCACAGTTTCCAGCGCAGCTTCCCGGTCCCTTGAGGGTGCGCCCGGACCATTGCATATACCGGGAGGGTTGGTGTACCGTTCTGGAAAAGAGGGAAAAAAAGAAGGCAAACTAAACGTAAACGCACTATTAACGCGCGAGAAAGATCGGAAATCGAACCTTTAAAAAAAAGAGAATATATCAATTCAACCGGCTGCTTCTCTCCTGGGCCGAACGGCCACAAAACGAACGGCTTCTTCGTGTGTTCCGGGGTCCTTGTTGCGGTTGTCCCGTCCCGTGGTACCCCCGCAGGTGATCCTTCCACCACCGAGCATTGGCCAAGACATGAAACGTCCGGCGATCAATGCGTGAAAAAAAGAGAGAAAAACTAAAGGATCCTGGTCATAGCCACCGACAACAACAACAGCACATCCGATCGGGTGTCCGATTTTTGGTTTCCCTCTTCCGTGCTGTTTCTGTCTCTTCTTCCCTTGCTTCCCTTCTTCGTGAAAAAATCCCCAGCCACGGTACGGACCGGATCGCTCGGACAGCTGGCGTAGGTTGGGATTTTTATAACGGCGCGCCTCGTTTACATCGCAAACAGCCGTTTTCTTCAGTTTTTAGCTGGATCAACATAGGTTGGACAGGGCTGTAAAATGGACACGAAGGGCGATGCACAAAGGTACAGAAGGGATTGTGAAACGCGCGGACAAATGGTTGACCATCGGAGACGCATATTGTCTGGGACATGGTTTTAAGTGGTAATTGAGTTAAAATGCTAAAATGCGACGATTTATACAAAAATAATTCGTTTGGAAAAATAATTCTTGAAATTTTCCCGTTTTATGGCGCATTTTAATCATTTTTTTAACTCTATTTTATAATTCACGAAATATTGTGATTTGTTTGATTTGTTTTTTATTTTATTTTAAATATCAAATTGAAATGAAGATAAAATTGATTAAAAAACTAATCTTAAAAAATAGATTAATGAACCCTTTTTACAAATATTGCAAAATTCATATATCTCTCCAAAAAGTATGTAAAAAATAAATTATTACTCGTGATCCTCGAAATTACAAAACTACAATTCACAATGTTTTTAGGTTTAAATTTAGTATTCCAAAACTTAGTAGTGGATTATTATGATAGTTTTTATTACTATGCAACCCTAATCTATCTGCCTGAGCAGTGAAGGACTTGAGCTTGAAGATACCAAGTGGAATAAAAGTTATAGTCTGGTCTACCTCAAAATCCACATCGGAGATCTAAGAGTGATCGGGGAAGAGGGGCTGTTGACAAACTTTGGGGCGAGATGAATATATAGAATTGAGGTTCAATAAGTTTTTCAAGCTTACTTTTAAAACCGCCGTTAGAATAACGCAAATTCACAATTCAAAAATGGTGAAACTAAGGTTTTTTAAGTTTTACTCGATTATTCGAAGTGCTTCGGAAGACAGTGCTCATCAAGTCTTTAGGAGACAGGGCGGCCGCAACTGGTAAACTTTGATTTTCCCATGCGTTTGTGGATGTTCACATATTATGGTCCACATCTGAGATCTGACTAATGCAGTGTTTAATATATTTATTTGCATTATTATGTACATAGTTCACGGACCTTAAACTGCCTACACTGTGACCCTCATATGTTTTTTTATTAACGTTGATTCCCAGCTTTCCATATTGTAAGGGGCGTTCAAGTTTAAATACTTTAACTAAAAATACTCATTGGTGAAGTTAAAATCCCATCGAAAAGTTCCCTCTGTCAATAGTCACGAAAAAAAAACCAGAAAAGAATATACCAAACAGACATCTAAATTTTTTTTTTAAAGGACATAACAATTTTCCATAACGCCTCTAGAATCGATGAAGAGTTAATCGATGACTTTAAAAAGAAGTCATGAATAAAACTCACCAAAAGTTTAAAGATCTATTAAAACCTATCTTTAATTTGCAAAATTGAAAATTGATCATTTGCAAAATAATGGGAAGGATCTATTCGATACGCGATATCCTTAATGAATGTATTAGAGAGCATAAAAAAGTTCAACAACGTGTTATAAGAACATTTATATCTTCAACTTACAGATATCTTACAAAACTGAGCTATTGATTAACTTGACTGTTTGTTAAAGTAGGTTGACGGAAGCTATACCACTTCTAACCAAAAATTATGAACATATGCAATTTTTGTATTTATATTCTCCTTGCCTTCAAATTCAAATGAAAGGTCCTACCATGACCGAGAATTTCATCTGTTGCAGATGCCAAAAAAGCACACTAAAACCCTTCATTCAGCCCAGAATCGAAAGGTGCAAAAAGATCCGTTTTCATACTCGAGTGCAATCAGTTCAAACCCTTCACGAAGTTGCACCTTGTGCCTTAAAAGTGCTGCCCGTTTTCGGTCGTTTCACGGCGCACAAATGGTGTGATTCGTGTTGAGCAAACAGACAAAACACAACCCTTTTTGCGAGCCAACGACCATAGAAGGTGTTGATTGGTTGGACCACACTGGTTCGACTGCTCTCGACTCACAATTCGTTCCGTTCCGAAACAAAACATCATCATCATCATCGATCATATTTATTTATTCATGCTGGTGAGGTCACTAGCTGGGCTTTCCGTTCTCCCGTGCGCTACTGGCTGCAGTGGAATTGTTCGTTAAAAATGTTCGCAGCCCAACAAACGGAGGCTGCAGGGAAAGCGTACAACAGTGTGTCCCGTAAAAATGAAACCTCAACAGATGGATCGTTTAGATCGTTTCTCATTCAAACGCGGGCACGGGAATAAATGAAAAAGCGAAAAAGGGGAGAAAGGAAAAAAAACATACACAGCACATAACAGAATAAAATATTCACTCACCCACATTGCAATTGATCCGTGTGTGTGTGTGTGTTGGTTTGAGACTTTTCTTTCCCGAGCACCCCGAAAGCTGCAAACCCTAGCCGCAAAAAAGATATGGGCACTGGACAGTACTACAACCAGAGCGAAATTGATTCATTACCGAAAAGAAAATAACAGAAAGCGCCACCCGTCCGTCAGCTGTGCTTTTGCCTGATGCCTTCATGGAAAATATTTTCCAAAAATAAAGCATTAAAATAAAGGATCCCAACACAAAAACAAAAAAAAAACACACGACAAGATAATGAATTATCACGATCACGAAAACAAGGATACCGTTTAGCGCGTTTCGTTTGGCAAATGTGTCCGATTGCTAGCGCTTCTAGTCTGTTTATACGCAACGGTATCGGTTTTAATAGGATTAGACACGTGTTACGTCCTTCCGCGAGGTAAAGATTTATCGGCCATCCAACACATTGAGTCCTTCTGCCTGAAGGTCCTCGCAGCCCGAGTGCTGCTTGTTGCTTTGTGGTGTGTTTTTGTTGCTCCGACTACCGACACACGGCCTAATCCTTGGGTTTCTGTTTCTTCGGACCTCATTATCCTTCCGATACGCTCGTTGCGTTCTCCCGGTGCGGTAAATGTGGCATACGATCGATCCTTCCCAATAGTCTTGGATCGGAATGTTTTAGTGTCTTTTTTCCAAGACTCAGAAGGATAGTCTCAATATGCCATTCACCACTCACCGTCAAGGGTCAGTTGCGTTGCGAATGTGTACTGTTGGCCTTGCAACCAAACTCAAACCTCACGAACTTCGGGACGTTTTGCGCAACTATCCCGGCTGCTCACGAAATAGTGCAAAGGCCAATCCCCTTGTGCTTGTGCTCGAGCAGGAATTGAGCCATAGTTCGAAAGCGGCTTTCGGCTCGGTCGGACGTGCCACCGAGGACCGAGGGCAGGATTTAATCCCATTCGCAGCACTCGGCGTTAATCGTATTAGCCGTTCTGCGTCACCATTTTGCACCTATTGTTGGTGCAATCCTTGGAGAAGGACTTCGAAATTGAGACATACTTTTTTACGAACTTTGACACACTTCTGCACACAAGGACGCGCAAGTATTGAAGTTTCAACATCGATTATACGACGATTCGATACGTGTCCTTGTGGGACGTTAAATTAAAAATGTCGTCAAACTCGTCAAACGCATCAAACGCTTCAAGCTGATCTGGATAAGTAATGAGCGAGAAATTAAATTTCCCTTCCCATGTCTTGTTCGAAGAAATTTTCTTAATGAATCATTTTTGAAGAAAATACCCAAAAACCCACAAGAAGTACATTGGAGGATGTACTCACTTTCCCCTTCAGAAACATTCCTGCGTATATTAACGGTTCGGGCTACCGGAACTGACACAGCGCACGCGCTTTAATTTACAGTTCAATTTGAATATCCCCAACCTAGAGGGAGAAATGGCTGTTAAGCGCACACGAGGAAGAAAAAAATCGATTGATCAATCATCCACATGTCGTGACCCTCGTTAGCCCGGCCTCGTTTGTGACCGCTCTGCACCATCATTTAAGCTAATCTTCATCCAAATAACGACGGTTTCTTTCGATACACGTGCGCATCTGTGCGCTCCCCTAGCCCAGGACGAAGGACACATCGTGATGTGCAGATTGGCATTTAAATTTACGGAAACATTTTCAATTAACGCTCCCAAAAGTCGAGGGAAGCTTCACCGAAATTCCATCGCACGTGCCACGGAAGGGAGAAAAATCTCGAACGTAGCTACTTCCGTCACTGGTGAGACCCCGTAGCAAAGTAAGGCACCCTTCTTCTTGGTGTACGACCTCCGGAATCTTTGTAGCCCTCGATCGTACGATCCTGAGGAACCCTAGATATTATCTTGCGGTAATATTGGGCACGTGTCGACCTTCTCAAGAGGTACCTTAAACCGGCGATATCGAATCTACTGGAGGTCGAAGGTATTTAAGGAGAGAAGAAAGCGAAAGAAGGAATAAAGATCCCTATCGCTCAGGAGGGAGAAGTGACACCACAGAGGGATACTGGCGATGATCGTGTTAATTATCTGTAAACTTCAAAAGTAACGATAACTTCTTAAAGATGCTTGAATATACACCAAGGAGCTACTAAGAACTTTACCAAATTGATGTCTAATGGACGTGGTGATTGTATTTAATATGGTTTGCTTTATTGTGTGCACCTTCAACCAGTATAAATAATCCTAATGTTCTACCCTAAAGAAGTTCGTAACAATCTCTTATGTGCTAACCAAAAAAAAATGTCCTTACTCAATTATTCGATACTACGAATATCTTTGATTCTTTGCTCGTGCTACGTTTCCTTACCCACTATAGCAACTTTCTATTTCCTGCCGTTTGTGTTCCCATTTTGTTCGTATGCTTCATCTATTACACTCCTTCACCCTTTCAGTCTTTGGATTGTTTGGGCAGCTTGTTGAAACTATAAAACATCAAATCTCGGAATCTTACCATCGCCATTTTCCACAACGTTCTACAAACGTTCGCCGACTAGCTTCTGCTATTGCGCAAAGTGTTGGGGTTGCATCCCAAACAAAACCGTTGGCCCTATCGTCCCTGCTGTCCTGCATGTCTGCAAGCCACCGACCGCATGCAACAAATAAATAAATACTTATCAGGTAGAATGTCCCGCATGGACTACGGTTACGATTTGGTACGCCACCATCGCTGGATTCGCCGCCCGTATCTACATCAGTGCGCCTTGCGAGCAATGTGCAGGAAGAACCCGATGCGATCTTCGCTCTTCTCGCCGCACATGTTACACTTGAACACATCGTCGTACCCGTGGTAACCCATGTGGATCGTGTACAGCACATCATCCCGGAACGCAATGTCGCAGTACTTGCACTCGAGCGATCGTTCCTTGGGCACGGTGGGAGACTCGCGTGTAACTGCATCAACAGTAGTCGCAGGCGTTGGTTTCTCGTCGTAGTGTGTTTCCATGTCGGTCGTACCGGCCGAAGACGTCGCCGGTTCACTGAGACGCTCCAGCTTGAAGGCACGCCCCTTCCGGCGACTTCGCTCTCCCTTACCCGTGGTCGAAGGCGTCCGGGGGTTGTTGGACGTCTCCGTGTGTTGGAACTCCTCGAACGCAGGTTGAAGCAGTGCCGGAGCCGTACCTTCCGACTCACTGTCCTCGAGCGGGAGTGTGTTACGACCCGCGGCCGAGGCCGAACTGTCCGCGGCAGCGGCCGTAATCTGTTTGAGGAGTTCCTCCCCAAGCGAACCACCGCTCGACGTTGTCTTGACGGAGAGATCGTTGTCGTGGTCGGAACCGCTGCTGGCACTGCCGTTCAGCTTTTCCCCGGCCAGCTGGTTCATCAGGTTCTGCTGGAAGCTACGCGGCGAAAGCTGCGACAAGCCGGCTTGCTGATCGGCAAACATCTGGAAGTTGAGGTTCAGGTACGGGAACAGTGGCAGATTACCGTTCGCCGCGGCACTCTTGAACATGTGCGCCAGCGGGTTGGGGAACAGCTGATGTGGGAAGAGGTTCCGCATCAGCCCGTTCATCTGGCCACTGCCTGGAGGTGTGAAGGGCGTCGTCGGAGCCGTTGTCATGCTACCCTGCTGGCTAAGCGGTGTTAGTGGTGTCGACTGATCTCCAGAGCTAACCATACCGCTCGCCGAATCCTGCTGCTTGGTTGACTGTGGCTGTTGGGTCTGCTGTTGCTGTAGCTGCTCCTGTTTCAGCAGATACTTCTCGCCATTCTTTTGGGGTTTCGCCTTTGGACCACGCCGCGTACCGTACACATCGATGATGGGCAGCGGGTTCGGTGTACCGTCCAAATTGAGCACCACGTCCGGTTTGTGGGCGTACTTGCGCAGATGCAGCTTGAGCGAATGGCAGTACTTGGTGGCGTAGTTACAATCCGCACACCGGTACTGGAACACGTTCGAGTGTGACTTCATGTGGGAGTTCAGCATCGACTTGTTAACGCAGCTATAGCTACACTTCGGACACTGGAACGGTTTCGAGCGCTGGTGGTTCCGCAGATGGTACTCCAGATGATGTTTGTACTCCGTCACGAACGGACACTTCGGGCAGGTGAGCATTTTTTCCGGCTTTATGTGTGATCGCGTATGCTCCCAAAAGCTGAGCTTCGTTACGGCGATGAAGTCACACTGCTTGCAGCGGAACTTCTTCACCTGTCCGTGCGAGTTCACCTTCGGCTTGCGGATGCCTTCCTCGTCTTCGCTACCATCGTACGACACGTCCTCACAGTCCGAGCCCGGTTCTTCCTCCTTGGTCGGTGTCTCCAGCGGTTCCTTGGGCGATTTCGGTGGCGTCACGTCCATTGGCGGGGTGTGCGTTGGGGTTAATGAGGCGAGATCCACCTTACCAGCACTTCCATTACCACCATACATACGGTTGGGAGTGGCCAGCCGTTGTTGGTGCTGTTGTTGCGTTGGTAGCTGATGTTGGGTTGTTGTTGGCGGGGGAATCAATAGCCCCGAATATCCCGGCGGTGTTAGCGGATTAAAACCGAGCGGGTTATATCCACCGGCCATTAGGCTTGCCGTTCCTTTACCCTCGAAGAAACCACTCTTACCGCTCAGCGAGTCCATACTGTCCACGCTCTGGGGTGACGTTGGGTTCGAGTGTGCATCACTCGACAGCAGTGTGGTGTCTTGTTGCGCCTGCTGCTGTTGATGCAGATGCTGATGATGATGATGGTGATGGTGATGCTGCAGTGGATGATGCTGTAGTGGATGATGTAGTGGATGGTAGTCGAGTGGTTCCGATTTGATCGTTAAATCAAACCAACCACCATTCGGTGTTATGGTCTGCTGCTGCTGTTGCTGGTCTGCCGGTTGATGCTGCTGTTGCTGCTGTGGTTGCTGCGTCGCCGTCA
This sequence comes from Anopheles minimus, assembly GCA_000349025.1. Classification (NCBI taxonomy): domain Eukaryota; kingdom Metazoa; phylum Arthropoda; class Insecta; order Diptera; family Culicidae; genus Anopheles; species Anopheles minimus. Next base: position 3,679,099 of record KB663677.1, read on the forward strand.
TCGACATTACGGAATCGAAGTTTTGCATCCTGTGCGGAGAAGAAAAAAGAGAAACCCATTAATAAAACATGCCATGCTGTTTTTGTTTCCCTTTTTTATCTTTCACATAAAAGGGTGTCAGATCTGTCGGTGTGTTGGTTACTCAACAAACCACCCTAGTAGCCGATAGGATGATTTCGTTCACTTTCTTCCCTCGCACCAACGGTGAGCTCACTCACACACACGCACGAGGAAAAACCACGTCAAATGCGGAAGGGAGAAAAATCCCCCAAAATTAAATGTCCCTTCCCACCACAGTGGGAAATGGAAGAAAATGGGAGACAAAGACAGGGGAAAAAAAAATCCCAAACTCAGCTCGTTCGTTCCACCCACAGTATCCTTCTCCATCATGGGTGATTATTTTTATTTTCATCATGCTTTTTATTTGCTGCTGTTTTGTCGTTGCATTGGGGGAGGGTGAAGACAACGTTCGCCACCCTGCCCTTTTTTCCTCTCCCGCACCCGCTCTGCTCGTCCGATAATTTGGCCAGTGTTTTGTGTAGTGTGTTTTATTTTCCGGGTTTCACTCACACCGTACATGTGTGAGTGGGAATATTATCGCAATGGTAAAAATGTCAGTGTGTGCGTGTGCGTTTACTACGTGAGTAAAGCAAAGCTAAATACTTCTTTTTTGCTTCCTTTTTTTTCCCTCCCGTTTACTCCCCTAATGGAAAACGAAACCAAAACACACACGCTTCCTTGGTATGGCGCTTGTTTTCCTTGGCTAAGGAACTTCCTGGAATGCAGGGGTTTTTTTTTTTGGGTGGAAAATGCGTACGTAGCCATCCTGTTTCGGATGCTTTGTCTTCTCTCTTTTAGCGCCAAGTGTGGGGTAGATTTTTGTGGACTTTTTTTTTTCGAGCTATGTACGGTGGGTTTTGGAAAATCAATAACCGGCTGAAGGGAAAGTGGCGTTTGCTGTAGTTCCCTGTCCCCGTGACATGGGCAAAAAGTGTTTCGCTTTCCTTTTTGCGAGCAGAATCCAGAATATTTCGTTTGTGTGTGGTGTATATTTTTTACTCCTCCCTTTTGCGATCTCTATTGTTGTCGTTATGTTTCGGTGGGGGGGACGCATTTTATTATGTACTGCAACCCTGAAGCACTCCACATAACGATTGTATGCTTAAACAAGGGCAAAAAGACATCCTTTCTTTGTTTGATATAAAAATGGAAGAAGTGTGGAATATTTTTTTAATAATATATCTAAAAGTATAACTAATTTCATCAAGGAAATAATTAACAAAACAACAATCGTTTGTTTTGTGAGAGCAATATTAAAGTTAATAACATTTGAAGTGCAACTATCGCTTCAAAAATATTCACACAACAATTCGTGCCCGAAACATTTCATTACTGCATGTTTTTCACATTAAAATTTTCCAACTGTACACCCCTTCGGAAAGGCTCCTCAATAAAATTTCCTCATTTAGCGTGCATCTTTTCATGCACATGTCGGTAAAGTACCGTTTTGAATAGGGAGCCCATTTCCATCATGACACTCCCGGAAAAACTAAACACTTTCCTCACGGTTCGTAAATAAACATTCGCCTTTACGACCCGATCGCAGCAGATCTTTGCGACCCTTTACCCCATCGCACGGAGGACACGGTCAACCATCGTGTAGATCTTCGTAAAGGGTAAGCAATGCACATCCACCACTCTGGTACAATAGGCACAATTACACTCAGCCAAAGCCAATTCCCATCGAATCGGGGTGGATGGATAGATACGTTTGGTTTTTATTTTTATTTTTTTACAGCTTCCCTCTTCGGACGGGTTTCAAACACGGGTACCGGGTATCGCACAAGGACTGGAATGTCCCTAGAGCTGGCCTGTCTGCCTGTCAACCCCAGAATTTGACTTTCCCACTCCATTTCCCCCATTCGTGATCCGCCCATTTAAGTCCCATATTTTTTGTTTTTAAGTTAAAGAGAAGCGTGGGTTCTTCACTTCGCTACCCTCCAAAAGATCGACACCGATCGAACGGGTACAGAGAGATCCTTTTTCTCGAATTTTAAAGAAAGCAGTAGAAAAGTCAAACTTTGCCGGTTGTAAAAATTTGGTCCGATAATTGCACTGAGGCTGCTATAAAAAATAAATTTCAAACCGAAACCCAAACTGCCCGTAAAATCTTAAGGACAAAAGAGTTGTCCTTCAACCAAAAGGATAGGAGTAGCATTGATGCGAAAGGGGGCGTAACTGGGTCAATCAACTTTCGCCAGTACATGTAAAAGTCGTAAGTCGTCGTAAAAGTGAAATGTGACCTAGAATTGCTTCTTTTTTTTTTGTTTGGTGCTTACCTGTTTACGTTTTCGATGCAAATATGGGGAAGAATTCCTCCAGCACTCGGGATTTTCGAGGTTACGATGCTGATGGCGGTACACCGATCGCAAAAACACTACAACATTCCGGACCGACGGGGTCTTTCAAGGAAATCGGTTGCCTTTTTTCACACTTTCAATTTCGATTCTAATTGCTCTGGAACACTTTCACATAAAGCCCTCAAACTTTTGGAGAGTTCGCAACGAAACTGTTCAGTTCTGGGCGGGCGTTCTCCACAATTTGTAACAACTGATCACAACAACACGTCACGTTGCTTAAGTCACCTTCGTTTTGTGTATTTCTTTTCTGGAGATGATAATTTCGATTCATTCGCCAACTATTCACTTATTCGCGGTGTCTGTACACTTCAGGAAGAATATTCCATGTGTCTGGCATTAGCCTGGCGGCTTCGTAGCAGTGAAAACATTACTTTCAAACCCAAACAACTTTAACTGTACCAAGCGCGTCTGTTGCCAGAAGGACCACACCGCACACTGGCGATTTAAAAACTGATCTGAGATTTTTTGGGACCTGCCGTACCACCAATATCCCAAGGGGTAGTTTCCTCCAGCAGTGCCACAGTGAGGGTGAAACGAGATGGACAGAATGAAGAAGAAAAAAAAACCTTTTTCCAGCCTAATGTTCTCTCTCATTCTCTCCCTCTTTCTGCTTCTTCCCTTCTAATCTATTCTTGATGTTAATGTTTTGTGTCTCCTTTTCGATCGTTCTCTCGCTTTACGATCTATTTCTCTCTCGCTTCCAACGCTCTCAGCGTGTCCATAGCAACCGTCAGTGCTGGACGAAGCGGGAAAACGGCGGTTGTGCTGGGGTGGGCCACGGCGAAAGGGAACGATAAGGATGGAAGAAGCAACCGAACAAGAAATATGGCAATACGCGTCTTGCTCGGAAGGTCAGAGGGAAAATTGATTTTTCTTCCTTCGAAGAGGTGCGCTTGAAACCGAAAGTGAATGCGTCTGGACGCAAAAGAGTGCATTTCAGCCACGCGAAACCGTCTTCGTCTTCCGTTTTTGTTGCTGTTGTGCTAATGTTGTACCCCGTACCCTTTCGCACGCCGCTGCTAATCACCTACCACAATCGCAGTCAAGGTTCTGGTTTTCCTTCTGGTTGTGGCAAGTGGCAACTTTCTCCAACGGTGTCGGTGTGAATCGGCGGTCGGTGGTTTATCCGGTTCGATTTCGTAAGGCGTACAGGCATACGGAACCTCAATAAGAATTTTAATACCTTTGACCAGGAACTTAAGCTTAAGCTGGGTTCCCGATTTTAAATGGGGAAAAAACTGTAATTAAATCAATTAACTTTAAAGTAATTTATTGGGATAAAAATTTAAAAGATATTTTATCAAAATAACACTTATACGTAAGACAAATTAATACGCACCCGGAAAGTCAACTAACAAACAGAAATAGGAAGATCTTTTCGGATGTTTTACTTGCTTTTATTTCTAATTAAAACGATTTCCTGATTTATGCTGTTTACATATTCTTCTTCTACTATGCGAGGTAGATGTTACTAAAGAATTCTGCTTCCTGGACCTTCTTTAGTTACTCCGTAGGCTTGAACATAGAGTGTTGTACTCTCATACTAGAACTCCTGGCCATCTGTCCTCAGGCTGTTCCTATGTATTAACTTACTCATAAGGTTCTAGTTAATAGAATACTCTCTATTTTTATTGATTATACCGTCATAATTTATTCATGATATTTTACTGGAAATAAAATATATAAAATGCTGTA
>KB663677.1:3705322-3722528 GCA_000349025.1 Anopheles minimus
AAAAAAAACGCTTCAACTCTCAACGCGGATTGGAGAAAGTTCGTCGAGTGAGACGCGCTTTGGCAATGGCGGCCCTTTTTTTCGTTCGTTTCCCCTTCGGTTGTTGATGGGAAAAAAGGTTTTTCCCTGAAGCACTTTTTTATAGAACGGGGAGTTTTGGAGGGGGAGCTTGATATATAAAATGGCGGCATTGGAAAACTGATTCTTTTACACAACCAGCGGTTTCATTTTCGTTCAATGCTTCGACATTCGTTTTGGGTAAGCTTTTTTAAGAAGAAAATATTATCATGCCGAGCGAAAAACAAGAAATTAAAACGAATTAATAAATTTGAACTTATTTTTTATTCTTAATTATGACGGTTTATGCCGTATTGTCACAAATTTGAATGTATTGTATATTTTATACATGGATTTCAAGTTTTTAACTGTCATTTGTCAAATATCCCAAAAAACCTAAATATATTATTTAAATTTTATCTAATTTTTTTATTTATTATTTCAATTTTGACTCTTCTTTGTTTGAAATATTGAAAACACATATTTGAAGTTAGCAAATTGCCAATATCAATGTATAACCAGATAAACCACATGGCAAGAGATAACAGGGATATTCATGCATTATTTAAAAAACTGAAAAATTTACCGTCATTTAATTACAAATTACAATTAAATTTGAAAATGATAGCAAATTTACAAAAAGAAGTGTTAATGAAACATTTTATGGATGGCACTTAACATTTTATAGCAAAAATTACAAAATAATTAATTACAAATTTTATAGCAAAATACTCTTATGACAGGGGAAGGTTTTTGCTATAAAAATAACACTTATAAAGAGAGAGCGTAGTATAATTAAATAAAAAATAAGGATTAATAAGCATTAATAATACTAAATCAATACATAAAAAAATACTCAATAAACTTTTTATGGATGAAATGAATCGTTTCGATCGAATTTTTGCTAGAAAAATATTCCCTCAACTCTTCAAAAACTTAACAAATTGTTCCATTCTTGGAAGTATGAATGTGAGTATTAAAAACAAACCCACTTTGAAGCACACTCATCATCCACCGTACTGATAATGCTCATCAATAACCAAACATGCGAAGGCGTGTACCGAATGTGGTCGTAAATTACAATGTCCAAACAACGGCCCGCACTCGTCACTGAGCAGCGCTGCACGGTGACTTTATTTGCTGAGCGATTATTTATGGAAGGATTACTTGTAATCGCACCACTGCAGGCGGTTGCAGCACCGTTGTCGTTTTTGAGTTGTGGCGCCAGCACGGAACGGCCAATCGTTGTCCGCCGCAATGTACCGGACATTGTAACAACCGCACACAGCAACGGCTCACACAGGCTCGAACAAGTTGTACACGGTGTGCTGAGCACAAGCGGTCCAAACTGCAGCATCGCACTTATCAGTCAGGTCGGTGACGATGCACCCGCCGGGACACCGATCGCTTATCATTCGGCGGCCCAACGAAACAAAGCAAATGGCGTCCGGTGTCGGGGAAAAAACAATGTTCAACCGAATGCTACATTGCACTGCCGGGTGCTGCTTGTTTGCGTGGCGGCCAAGGGAAAAACCCCCTGCTAATCGGACGCGGACGAGGCTGATGACACCATCGGGGGTTGATTTTTTGATAATGTTTTCTTGATAATGAGGTTTCACTGTTCATGGGGACCCAATATGGGTGATGATTAATTTTCGAGCGCATTGCTTTGGCCAAAGACTTAACCGAAGGCGCATTTCATCAAGGGTATTGACATGTGGTAAAGTAGTCTAACAAATCAATTTATGTTTAGCCGGAAGCAAATCATTTCCATGTATTAGAAATATAAATATTAGAAGAGGACCTATTCCAATTATTTAGAATTTTGTATAATTTTTAAAAATAATATACAGTAAGGTATAATTTCAAAACATTAGTTTTACATGTAAAGAGAATTTATTTATTTTTTCTTATTGTTTTATCAAATTTTACAATTTTTCCAATTCAAATCAAATAGAAGCTGCGGGCGTTCATGTTTGAAATATTTCATTGAAAAGTTTCAACTACTCGCCGGTAGAGGGTCAACCGTCATTACGGTGTTGAACAAAACTAAAGACCAAAAAAGGGAAAACTCTCCACCTTTGTTACACTCGTTCTTTGCTGCGACTAGTTTTTCTTCACCTTCACCTATCGTTATCGGGTGTAAGATACCGGATCACCCTTCACCGCTCGACACAGGAAGCTCGCTACTGTAGCGCTACTAGGTAGCGAATAGTATGAAGTCTGTCAGTCACTTTGTTTACCATTTTCTCTCTTTAGAGCCTTGCTGCCTGTTTTACTTTTCTTCTTCAATTTTTCTTACATATTGTAGTTAGTTCTTCTATTTACCTGCCCACCATTTTGCTATTTGGCTTTTACCACTACTAGCTGCAAAAGTTTGAGGCTTCGCTGTTTTATTTTTATATCTTTGTCACTTCGAACGATATCAGTCGCTGCCCACCAATGTAGATGTACACAAACAACACTCGCTCTCTTTCTCCCTTTTTCTCTAACTCACTCGCTCGCTCTCGCTAGTACATCGATATTTTAGCACAATTAAGCGCCTATTTTTGTTAAGTAGTCATGTACCAAGTAGTGATCTTTTGCTATCCTCTAATGATCGCACCCGTCAAACGGGGGCGCTAGTAGCAAACCAAAACTCCACCGAAACGCTCAAACGACAATGAACCTATACCTATAGTCAACGATTGCCCACTCCATCCATTGCGCCACTTTTCCAGGTGTCTGAAACGGATCTGGAGGTGATAGAAGCGACCGGTCGCAGTCCCGCGGAAGATTCTGGCCTCGGATTGGCCTCGACGATGCCGGACATTCGCAATCGGTACGCGATTCACCCTTCGAACCTTGGACGGGGCCAAACCGGAGTTGGGGCCTCCGAAAACTCCCTCCAGCAATGTTAACCATTCTTTTCTTTCCTTTTTTCTCTCTTTCTTCTCCAATTTCTTATGCTTTTCTGTACACGTTTCTTTTTATTCCTGTGTGGTTGGATCGTTTGATCGATTGCTGCTAAATGTGTTGGTGTGATCGGGATTGTTTGTGTGTGTTTTATTTTTTTATTTTCCAATTTCCCTTCGCCTCACTTAACTCCAACCTTTCGCCGCACCGACGGGATGCGTTGGAATGGAATATCTGGCCCTCGTTTGCTTGGGTGTGGGTCTGGTTTTTGGGCTGATCCGCGGAACCGGGACACGCATTCCCTGTAACGCAGGCCGCCAGCACCGCTACCGTACCGGCCCATGTCGGCAGGACCAATCCTACACCATCACGCCTCGTCCCGTCACTTGAACGCATCGTTGGCCGATATTCCGCACAATCCGCTCACGGTTACGCCCAACCGCCTGAACTTTGCCGGTGGCCCATCGGCGGCCCACGGCATTGGCGCCATCGGTGGCTTGCATCACCTGAACCGCCACAAAATATCCTCCTCGTCTAGCGACGTCGTTAAACAGTTGAAGAATAAGGTGATTGAGTTTCGTTTTTAATTGCAACTTATTTCGTTCGTACCGTTTTTTGTTTTGCGTTCCATCTGGACTGTTTTTGTTTTGTGTTGTGAGCACACTGGTAGGGTTGCTGGAACATGTTCCGTGATGCAAGCGCGTTTGTGGGGGGGATTTTTTTTTATCTTTATTATTTTTCTAAGCACACATTTCGTTGATTGTTTACTACATTACTTACACAACACCGCGTTTGACTGTTCTATAGTTTTCTGTTTTCGTTATTCACTGTTTTATCACCTTTAGTAAGCGAAGCGTGCGTCTCATATCTAAGAGCTTCACAAACTACGAATTATCTGCAACATTTCGGTTCACCGAGTGGAGTTTAAACTTTTCAATCTTTGTTCACCAATATATCCTCAAACTTTACTACAGTTCTTCAACTGACACATCTCTTTCACATCATCAGTTATTGCTGTTTGTCTAATCATGTTATGCAGTCGATACCTGTGTTTCCAAAGCTCCCCAGTGACAGATGTGCTATAGTATCCATTTACCATTACCTGTAACTGTAATGTTAGTTTATAGCAAGAGTTACTTATCTCCAGGAAATAATCAAATCTTGTCATAGTGTAGCGAATAAGCGTGTCTGTAGAAAATTCGTATACTTAAACAACAAGAAAAAACTCCACAAGAACATCAAGAACCAGCAAAACACTGATACCAGTACAGAAAAAAACACACTCAACACCTTCTCACACACTCATCCTGGCCGTCTTCGTCGTATGGATCAGTTGCGTGTTTCCTTCACCGTCCGATGACACCCGTCACATTCACACCAACACCACTACCACCAACTACTTTCTTATCTCCACATACTGAACAGTGATCTCCAGAAAAAAAAACCCGATATCTCACATTCAAATTTCACCTCACCTGTTGGTTTTTTGTGTTTGATTTTTAATCTTTCTTTATCATGCGCTTCTCTGCGGGACGGTGTCTTGCAGTACGATTCTGCATCACAGAGATTGTAGCGGAAACCCCTGTTGTCATCGTACACTAACGATTCCATTCTTTCTATATTCGTGTCTTTCTTTGTTGCGATTGGATTGCTTCATGTTTGGTCGTGTTTGGCGAACCAGGACTACAATGATCCTACACGACCCAGGAGAGGAAGCGAGACTCAGCTATCTAGGGCAGATTACGACTCGGTAAGTGAAGTGACATTTACGAGAGGAAAGGTTGAATAACTTCCTATAACATTACCATCTTTTTTCATATTTTGTAATGCATCTTTGAACAAAAAGGATCAGGTAAGTTGCCTCTTTCTACTAGTAATTATTGTATTATTTTATCGTCATTCGTTGTGTGTGTGTGTGTTGGTGCCATCTTCTCTCTCACTGACAAGTGTTGTTAATATGAGTACAAACAGTAAGCAGTTTTTGAAGCCCTCAACCTAGTGAAATCATTCGTAGTAGATCGATACATTTATAGCCCTTTTTCCAAATTTAATACGTTATTATTAGGCTGTTTATTAAATTTTTCTTCAAATGTAAAACACTCTATATTAAGCGCTAGGCAAACAATATAGGCTCGTAAGAATCCGTCGCATTGCAAATTGAAGGTAGTACGTTTAAAATTTTAAATTTAGGCAAACATAGTTCCTTCCATATAGCTCGAACTTCATAGTGAACATATACTCACAGATGGTCCTAGAATCGTACCTAGAACCGTATAGAGACATCAGTTCCCGATGTAGATTTGAAAACAGGATTTATGTTACTTTCATTTTGTTTATAAATTCATACACACCCTTTGTCTCACAACTCTTAAAACTACTAGCACAATCTACCGAAAGATGTGTGACTCTTAGTGAAAGGTCTCTAAGTGAAGCATTCCGAACAGGTTTCCAAACCTGGTTCGGTTTCGGCACTCTAGTGTCACTTCACCATCGCCACCGCCACCGCCATACTCGTTTGTGGTAGTTTTCTTTCTGTGGTCTACGAATTGTGTGTTTTTTTTTAATAAACTCGCCCGCCAACTTACAGGGAAGCTACTTAGATGGAATACGATCACATTTAGGTGGTTTAACGCAACGAGTCAAATCTTGGTACTGGGGAAGACCTCTCGTAAGTGCAAACCTCTAACATACTTAAAACATCTAAATCCTTTACCGTTCTCTTTTTCGTTCTTTCTCTTCGGTTTCCACTTCTGGAACTGGTTGTGTTTTTTTTCCTTCTTTTTCTTTATTTATATTTATTCCTTTCTCTCTAAATACACTAAAGCGTGCTATTTCGATCAGATGTTTACATTATTCTTGTATTTTTTTTATTATCTTATTTTTCTACTGCCATGCATTAGATTACTGGCAAGTTTCTTGAATACTCTGTTCTGTTTAAGTTGTTTAAACTTTTCTAATTTGTTGAATGTGTTTTTTTCCGAAAATTTTGTTTCTTACTTTTACCGAACGTTTTGGTAGTTATTTTTATAATCACTTACATGTATTCGTTTTACATTAATTTCCATTCCTTTACATAATGATCGAAATACTGGCACTTAACACCATTGTTTGCAAAACCAAACAACACAAAATTTGTTTCCTTCTCTTTGTACTGTTTGTGTATTTTTGAACTTGCGTTTAAGTTGCGCCCTTGATGGTGGCATTTCTTAGATGCACCCCCTTATAAATCAGTATTACGAAGCACGAATTGTGTCCATTTTTATAAGTATGTATAACAGTTTTCTATGTTTTTAAACAGGTCTGCATATCGTTTGTGTCACTCCTTCTGTTTCTCTTTTTTTATCAATTTTAAATCAATAACTTTTTTTATTAAAAACTTGTGTCACACAAAATGCCGTTTTTTCCTAATCTTTCGTACATTTGCATTCGATAATTTACAATTCCTTTTATTTATTCGCTGTAGGAATGAAATGGACACTTTCCTTCAAACAATCTATTTCAATGTGTAGTTAGATAGAACGTAGACATTTTTATTGAAATATTTTTCTTTCCATCGCACACTGCATGTGTTTCGTACATTATTTTGGGATACTTTTGCGCTGCCTAGAATTTTCGTCATTGCCTGCATTCAACTGTGCCGTCACCACCAACACGTGCGCGACCTATTTAAACCGGCGAGCAAAGGATATTTATACAAATGGACACTTTCATGACGCAATCGATCAAAACACCTCCCGTTTTTTTTATTATTATAACACCCGTTCTGTTTTGTGTTCCCTCTGGATTCGGATTTCCAATATGGCCATTCTCACTTGCTACCCCCACCCTTGTACTCAAGTGTTCTTTCTGCACTACTCTCGCAAGCATGGGGCACCTTTCTCAAAGTATCAAGGATTGAAACGAACTCAGCAAAACAGCAAGAACCATTCACTAAACTATTACTACGAGGCATTACTGCCAGTTTGCTGATAGTGTATATTGTGTAGCAGAACACTATTATCATTACCAACACAATTACTACTCCTGCAGAGCACACACTAAAACTTCATCTCATCATTGAGCAGTTAGTTGTAATATAATACAAAGAAAAACTTACAAAACCAAACGCAAGAACATGAAAGTGAACCTTGATAATGAAAGAAACAAAACAAATGCAAGGCATAGCAAAGTTGATAAAACTTATGAGCAATAAAAATGCACTTGTTTAGCCTATTAAAAAAGCGTAATTTTGCGTAGTCTGCTTTATGTTTGTTCTTTTTACTCATATTTGTTCGTTTACTTATTTTGCTTTTATGTTGAATGTTTTTTTCTTTACTTTTGTCCGTTTTTGTGTTCTGCTCTCCGCTTACGTTATTGTCCATGGCCAGTTGATTGTTCAATTATGTTTTCGTGTTTGTTTGTTGGTTTCCGTTCCGTTGTTAATTTGTCGTTGATATTGCTTCTAGTTTGCCTACGCCAACAGTTGACCGAGAGCAGCTTTTGTATTGTTTTTAAATTTTTTGGTTTTGTATTTTGGTTTATATGAAATTTATTTACTTCAACCATATTTTTCGACAGTGTCGCAAAACCAAACGGCCGCCGCTTTGTTTTTGCGTGTACCATCGTAATATACTTGTTTTCATTTTTGTGCAATTCTTTTCTCTTCTTTTCCAACTTTTCTTCTTCTTTCCCTCAAACAAACAAAAAAAACCTCGCATCCGTCGTAAAAATAATTTTAAAAAACAACAACAAAATAAATACAAATACAAAACCCAAACTCGCCCGGCGGTGTACAAATACACAACAATACACACACGACGCTCTAGGAACTGTCGATAAAGTTGTCTAGAAGTTTTGATTTGAATGATGAGGACGGAGCAGGAACAGGAACACTGTTAGGAACCGATCCAGGTGTCAGACGACATCAGGTAAATGAACTGTGATGTGTTGTGCCGTGTACCGTATTCTGTGCCCAAACGTGTTTCCTTCTCGGTTCGTAGCCAAGCTGCTAAGATGCGGAGTGCTCAGCTTCCGGGTTGTTAGCAGTTTGGCTAGCAGGAAAAAGCTAAATTCCACTTATACACACAAACAAAAAACTCACCGTATAGCAGCGTAAACGTTGATAATTGCTAGCTGAGATTAAACAGCAAGAAAAAAAAACATTCAGCAAATTTGTAATGTTCGCACATTGTTGTTCGTGTTTATCGTTACCGTTACTCGTTTGAAAATATCATTTAGGCGACAAAGTGTATTACTGCCCATTGCCGCAATTTAGGTTCGTTTTGTGATTTTAAATTCGAAGCGCCTGAAGGTATGCAATCATTCGTTTATTTAAATTTATTAATTGTTTACGGCTTATTTACATTGAGCCATTCGTTTAGACGGCTACAACTGAAATTACAGTACTTGAAAGACAACATCGTGATGAAAAAATATTCATTGCATACCTTCGGGCGTTAGTACTGTAAGCACTCATCGAACTGTGCGCCGCCATGGGAAGCACTACACTTTTTATAGCAAACATTTTACGTGTCATTCGATGGTTCTGCGAAAAAGTACAACTCGTTCCTGTTCAAAGTCTTGTGTGTGGCTGTATGTCAGTGTGTGTTTGTCAGTTCTGCTAGGTTGTGAAATGTATTTACCCGATCCGCTAGTTTATGCGCGCTACCAAGTGATCGATAGCAGCGCTAAAGAAAAGACAACGAACATACCAAATACTGAAAACACTCAGAGCAACACTAAACATGCATACAAACACACACACTAACGCGCCATACCCAGTGACAGACATTAACATCGACACCAGGATATGGCTTGCAGTAGTTTCGTAGTAGCTTAACCGGAGTGTGTACCAGTAGTTTTTTTGTTGTACGAACTAAAGCTTCATATCGTTGAACCGTAGATTGAATCTCGTAACAACATAAATTCCGTACCATACATAAAACATAATCAATCATACTAACATAAGCAAAATATTAAAGAAACAATATCAGTAATGCGCTTAGTAACGCACCTCGACACACAAACGGATTGTGGCTTCAAATTGTTTCACTTCTATCGTTATACACTTTTCACTAAACATATATGTTAAGTACACAGCTTTTAGATCTACCACTCAATGTGTTAGAGTGCGTAATAGTAGCGCATCCGTGAAGCTGGTACTATCGTAGGTTGTGAAGCAGAAACCAACATCATTGTACAACTTCACAATTTATGCTTCATATCTCAAATGCTATAAGTAAAACATTGATTTATACTAGATATAAAATTAAGTATTTTAAAGAGTACTACTTTCACTCTCTATCTGTTCTGTTAAAGTATAGTAAACGCACGATAAACAATAATGTACCGGTATGGAGTTTTGTTTTACTAAATAGTTTCATTTCTAACGTATATATGTAACATTTTTAGTATATAACCGTTTTAACCTGCAAAACTAATGTGGTTATCTTATAAGTATGAAGGAAACTTTCCTGTCTCATATGAACCTTCCGTTAAACCGTTGCTTATCCGTTTCGATGCAATTTTGGCACTGATGAATCTGTGTTTTTTTTTCCTCTCTGTCAATGAACCGAACACCATGCTTACTAACGATTTCATCTTTCCGTTCCTCGAATTCTATCTTCTTACTCCGTTGCTGCCACGCAATCCATATCGAACGTACCCAGTCAATGCAACGGCTGCCTTTGGACCAGAACGGATCGTCGCTGGAACAGAATCAAGATCAACCACCACATATAGTACCTGATCATAGAGGAAATCTTCATATAACCGTTAAAAAATCGAAGCCAATCCTCGGTATCGCCATCGAGGGCGGTGCGAATACGAAGCATCCGCTGCCACGCATCATCAACATCCACGTATGTGAAGGCGGCTAGTAACAAACGTCCAGGAACAAGGGAGTAAATATTATTTTATTCTAATGTTTCAGGAACACGGAGCAGCGTACGATGCCGGTGGACTGGAGGTAGGCCAGCTGATACTGGAGGTCGACGGGAATAAGGTGGAGGGAATGCATCATCAGGTGAGTTGCTGTATATATCGAGTATCTGCAGATAGAGGCACAACTTTGTGCTATGTTCCCTAGTAGTTGTATAAAGAATTGACCTCAATATTAGACGCTCCTCGTTTCAAGTTGTGTACTTACTGATGAAAAGATTTCAAAAACAGTACATCACTTCCGACATGCGTACCCCTAAAGATATGCAATTTAAATCCAATAGAGCATTTTAACGTTAATTTGCATACTTTCAGGGGGACAACAATTATAGGAAGTAATACACTGATATCATTCTCATTAATTGAACGATCGCTCACTTTTCACAACCATTTCCCCTCTGTTCACTCTGTTTCACCCCACAGGACGTCGCTCGACTGATAGCGGAGTGTTTTGCGGCCCGCGACAAAAACGACATCACCTTTCTAGTAGTGGAAGCAAAGAAATCAAATCTAGAGCCGAAACCAACAGCATTAATATTTTTAGAAGCATAGCATTTGCTTTCCCTGCCGGCTAGCGATCCGGATAATTCTGAAATACCAGAAAAAGGGATCGACCTTACCGCTGATAAGCTGAAGTGAACGATCTCGATATCGTACGTTTTCGTTTCTTCCGTTTCCAATTGGATTGTCTCCTTTTTGAACGATATCTCTCTCTCTCTCTCTCTCTCGACACCTTCCCGTCTCTTCACCCGCATTGCACGCTGACCGCTTTGTCTTGTCATCTGTCACCCTGCCCGCTTCACCTGCTTGCATTTACTACCACTAACGTTCTGTTCTTCTGTTTACATGAGACACTGGCTTCTGGACCAACTCTGCTGCATTCAACATTCAGGGAACGATACCAAAAGTTATTTGTCTTATTCGTTTTTTGTTGTTGTATTAATTAAGCATGCTGAACTTTCGTTTGTTTACCTGCGCTTTATGACAAATCTAATTATGCGTAAATCAATAGCGGAATTTCAGACACAAACAATGTTCTAGTCCACCACTTTTTGAGGGCTTTGTTATATCTCTTCCATAAGGATTTCCATGCATTCCGACACGCACCTCCTTGCCAACAGCTTTGACAACTCCACGTTACAAGTAGCTTTGCTCCTGTTTAGGTTCTACAACCGTTCACTGCCGTTAGAAAGTGTAGATCAGTGCGCAATTGATCCCAATTGCAAACTTCAATGCCTCAAATTACGCTAGAACTGGGAAAGAACTGACTAATTTTACGCTCGCATGATAAGATATGTTATGTTCTTATATTTTCCGTCTTTCCGCCGCTGCTTTGAGAGCATTCTAGCATCATTAATGGAAGATCTTTCCTTTTTGTTAAGTCTTTTTTTGTTTTGCTCCTGCACGCACATTTGTTACACCTTGCGAAATCCAGGTGGACACTGTTTTGTGTTTTGCATCTTCTCACTTTTCACCAACGCTTTCGCAGTTGAAACCTTCGACACGCATTTACTAGCACATATTCACACACGAAAACACGCAAATGCATTTACAAAAAAAAGGAGAATCTAATCAGCAAAGGGAAAGGAGAAAGTAAAACAACGTTCTTTATTCGCGGTAATTCAGAGATATTCTAGCCGTCAGGGATGTATTCAATGATGAAGTTGATCAATAATAATGCAAGCATCATTACTGGAAAGGAAACAGAAAATGTTCACAAACGCCACTCGATGGAGTTGCGCACACGCCCCAAAACCCGCTCACCGTAGCGATGATAACGTGTAGAACAACACTTGCTATAAAGTAACTCAACCAACAGGACATAAATGCAAAAGGGTAACTCATTTCGGTCGGCGAGTATACTTACACGCAGTGCGAATGGAAGTATTGAGAGTGTGCCAGATGGAAAACTCTCACACAAACAACTTTATCAACGTAATCAAATGTTTTCACAAAACAAAGTAAAAAAACACACACACATACACTAACAATTTAATTTTTTGCTTTGTGTCGGACGTCTTGTTTTCGCTAGAGGGAACGTGCCCGGATTAACAAACGGACACCGGTTTGGTAGTCCTTTAAACTGGGTGCCCACGGTGCAAAAAGGGGACCGTTTTGACCTTAGTGCCAAAGTTTGCCGAACTGAACAGGTACCACACAAACACACACACACGTAAGTCCCCATTTTCAGTATATCCCAAACGTGTCGTAATAAGTACAACCGGATGACGATTGTCATCCCAACTGCTAGCGTCCAGTTGGTGTGTGAAGCTTTGCTTGAATCGGGCTCGTAATCGGGGGTTATAGGGATATGCCACCCCTACGCAGCAACGCAGATGAGGTGTGTATGCTTGTTTGTACAATCAGCAAATGCAATAGATTTGTCTGTCTAGTGTGGTAGACGCGGTGTAGCATGCAGCAAATGGATAGGAGGAGTACGCCATAAAACGCTAAGCTCCCACAACGTTTGCTATAAATGTCACCATCATTGCTTTTCCAGTACACACCAAACACAAACACACTTCACGAAAAAAAAATCCGCACACGTGCTAACTTAATTAAAGTAATACACAACACACAAAATTTATTAATCCACAAATACACAAACACTCAACACAAAATAAAAAACGGAATGTCATTGTTGTTCTTTCGACGAAACAAGAAAATGGTATGAGTCTAAAAAACATTAATGCTGAAAGGTACCAGAATGCGCACGATGTGCGCAATAAAACAAGAAAACAAAGGAAAAATGGAGTAAAAAAATTAATGCAAGAAGGGCTACTATAAAACAAAGTACTAGCAATGTGTAAGAGCGCTATAAAAGTCCCCCGAAAAAAAGAATATCAAATCGCAAAATTGTAAAGAAGACACACACATACACATACGCAAGCATATTATCAAATTTGTCATTTCATTCGAAAACACACAACAAAAAAAACATTAAACAAAATGGGCTGTTAAAACTGTTAAATTAGAAGCTAAATTTTACCACAACACGATACATAAAAAAATACAAAACACAACTTAGTTAACAATTGGCAAAGGGGAAGAGGGAAAAACTGAAGTTGAAAATGTGTTTGGGAAAAGTTATCGCTAAAAAAACAAAGAAACATGTACAATTGTCGGTAGAGCTTGTTTCTATTTCGTTTTAATTTTCGGTTGATTATCTCGCTCAATCGCAGCTGGAAGTAGAGTAGCGTCCGGTAGGGCCAGAACTGTCCATCGTGAGGCTCTTGTTTAGTAGTGAGGTTTAGTCGTCGATCGTGCCGTATTTTGACTTTTGTGCGTGTACATTTCTGTATAGAATATGAAAGCGATAGAAGGGAGAAGAAAAATGCGTTGTTGTAGCTGTTTGTAGCGTACCGTTCATCTCAGCATCAGCCTTCGATTCGTCCGCAATCATTTGACAGCATTTATGGCGTGTGAGCAGTGTAGTAGTATTGCGTTTTGCGTAGAAAGCGACGGTAACCGGGAGACAGATTATAGCTAATCGACTGATGAGTGATAAGAAAGTAAGTAGAGCACTCCGTGTGTTCTGGAGCTCACGCTGTTAGAAGGCGATCGTAGAGGAAGCAATCGGATGGGGACACACGCAAAATTCTCATCGGTGGATTTTTTCGGTGTAAACTAATTAAAACGTAAAGAAACGCACCGCGTGTGGTTATAAACGATTGCCTCAATAATTGTGTTGCTTGAGCTGGTGAGGTTCAGTGGCGTACAGCTCGGAAACAATGGGGAACTGAAAGCGTTCCCAGTTGAAACAAAACGGTCACACACAGAGAGAAGATGGCATTTTCCCAACTGTTACAACGCTAAATCGTTACGGACATTACCTTTATTGCATTACTACACCCCAGTCTCTCTCTGTCTACTGACCGTAAATTAGATGTCTTCAGTCTTCACGTTTGGGCAGCACCGAAACACACCCGACAGACATCAACGTGCGTCTTTTTTTCGCCCGTCTTTTAGCGTGAATAGAAACGAGAGCTTCGCTTATACTAGAGGAACTGAGAGCAGGTCGATTATTTGCAACTATTCGTTCGGCTGGCTATCGTAGACACGTGCACTGATAGTTTAAAAACAAAACCAAAAACACTCACGCTCTCCACAAAATATGCACTCTAATTGTGAATTCTAATAAGACTAGTTCAACTTCAAACTGGCAAACACTAAGCGGGCGATCGATCGGGATTGTAACTATAGTGCGATGGACATTATACACCATAGGTTCGGGTTAGGATGACACTCAAAGGCATGAAGTAGGCACGCTCGACACCGACTGTTATTTGATATACTGTATACTCGGTTGTAAGCTGTTTCCCGCCATTTGCAAGCTGGTTTCCTGGTGACTGGTGAAAAAGGAAAGAACTAGAGATGTATGAACGACGGTGTGAAACAGTTTGGACAAAACGGACTTAATAATATCGCAAAAACACAGAGAAAACCGTGTGTATGTGTGCAAAGGAAGCAATCTGCATAGGGTCACTGCAAAAACTGCACGCAACATGCAATGAAAGTCTTATGAGGACAAACAGAAGACAAAAGAAAAAAACAAAACAGATTATATACTTATATACATATATTTAAGAAGAAAAGAAAACAAGCTGCTTGATAGATGTAAGAAAGTAGAAAGCAAGAGAAAGCGTCAACACCGAGCAAGACGGGAAACCAAACTAAGATGAAACAGTAACAAAACGAAAAACGAAGAACACAAACACGAACGCAATGCTTGCCGGCTTGGGGAGGAATGACCGGGTAAAGATAAAAGATAAAGCTTCGCCACGATGTACATAATCGTTGATAACTATTTAAACCAACCTATTCATCACTGTGTAAACAAATCAACTACTATAGAACGAGAGAGAAAGGTGCAAAGGAAAAAGAACGCAATCAGTGGTAAAACAGGAGTACATATTTTCCAACAGAACGCAAAGAAGAAACAGGTGTAAAATGGAAGAAAAAAACAGCTAAATTCCCTCACCTACACAGTGGACACATGTAATCAACACATAGTCAAAACAAAAGGAACTCAAAAACCACCCCCCTCTATTTGTAGCATCTCATCGAACCGTGTCCTGAATGGCCTTTTTTGTTAATTTGGTGGTTGAAGGCTCCGAAAGGAATCAAAACAAAAAAGAAGATCAGAGTATGAAAGTAGTAAAACCAAATTACACCGGATGTATTTCAGCTCGGCAAAGAAATATGCGGCAGGCGTATAATCATGCAAAAATACAGAAGTAATGTTACCAAAACCAAACTGATTTTTACGATCACCCGATCACCAGAGCAAGGAAGAAAGTGTATGTTCTTATGTATAAAAAAATGGATCTATGTATAATACAAAACACACTTACCGCGACGCTACCATAGTGGACAGCGAAAGGAAACAAAAGGAAAGGATGAGGGCCAAACCAAGCGGGACAAACGGATTAATTTCGAATACTATTCGCAACAAAAAGAAGAACAGGATCACTCACGCATCGTACCAAGGCACTAATCGCTAGTGAAACCACAAAACCACCAAGAAACCGAAGCTGTCACACATAAATATACTAAAGCAAACACATCAAACTAAAAACAAAACGAAGAGCAAACATCCTTTTTCAAAGTGATCGAAAAGCATATACTAATAAGATATCATTAAACAAAACAAAAAACGAACACAAACACAAATTAAAAAAATAAAAGAAAGTACATCCTTCACCCCTACTTCCCACTTCATCTTTCCCGCCCCACACATATACATACTAAAAACATATATAAATATATGCATACTCATGTAAAACTATTGATATTGACAAAAAAAACAAAAGAAAATGGAATGAGACAAAAACAAAAGCTAAAAGCTACTAATGCCCGGAAATACAACCGATATACAAAGCGCTTTCATGAATAAAAGAAAAAAACAATACAAGAAATGTTGAAGCGAAAAACGTGTGAAATGGAATCCATTTTGTTTAATTGTTACTTTTTCACAAGTTTTACTTTGTTTTTTCCAATTTTTCTTTTTTTTCCTTTTTTGTTTCTCTTTTTTTTATTATATTTGCTGACCTATTGGTTTAAGACTTTTTGTTCATTACCTTTTCTCTATTTCTTACTATTTTTCTTAAATAAATAAAAAGTTTAATATTTCTGTTCGCGAAAATGGAAAAAAAAACGAAACCGCAAGAGCTTCACAAACGGAATGGAAAACACACAAACCACACATACACAACTAACTAATAAATGCCAGTCCCGTAGGCGAAAGGGAGAAGATAAACTAAATGAGCTACCGGTTATAGAAAGCTTCGTAACATGTTGTATGAGCCAGTAAGTAATATTAAACGTATAAAGCAAACAGGCGAAGTAAATTGCGTTTCTTCTGCTGCAGTGAAACGGACAGAGCTCACACACACATACTCTTCCTAGGGGAGTGTGGTAGCGGAGTAGAAAAACAAAACCATATACTGTATAAATAACGATGAGATGACTTTGCTAACGCCAAAGCATACGGTAAACGTAGCGACAGGAGGGAGCGAGCAGTACGATGTTTGTTAAGTTTTTCCTTCTGATGCTAGATGAAAAGCAGCAGTGCTAAAATATGTGTAGAAGCTAAGCTAAGGGCGACTCTAAAGAGATTCAGTTCAATCCTGCCTGTGCCGGAGTTGACAGGCATTCCTATATGGTGTTGCGCAGCGCTGGATTTATATATCGTTCCACCGATCCGGCACCAATCAGTCCGTACGGGTGGCAGCAAGGAAAATGTTACATTTTTATTAGAACAATCGTTTCGCGCACACATACACACAAGCAAAAAGGCATGGCGAAAACGATGCTTCCTCGGTTAAGAAAAAACAAAAGGGAGGAATAATTCAAACTCGATGTGCATTTTAAAACGTGCAAAGCCACAGTTTAAAGAACAGAAACCAACTCCTCCCCTATAAAAAAAACCTGTATCCAACTCCCCGGAGACGAGTGGGGCCCCGGAACAGGCAATGAAACGACACAATGATATTAAAACCCGATGGAAAAGAACAAAAACCGCAAACGAAACTTCGCGACAAAGAGGCAACATAAAAGGAGGAAAATGGAAGAGAAAAAAAATACTGTTATTAGTTAACAAGGTATATGCGATAATATGAAAAAAAGTATTAAACGAGAACATTATGAAGCAGTGAGGGATTGAGCGGGGGAAAAAATGCTGAAATAAAATTCACAATGATAAACGAATTGGAGTGCATTAAGTGCAGTTCCCTGTCCGAAAATCACCGCCCCAAAAGGTAAAGTGACAGCTTTTGTGTTGCAGATTGCATACCGTCAGGCTGATTTCGAAAGAAAGCCCTTTTCTCATTACATT
>KB663677.1:3722976-3785410 GCA_000349025.1 Anopheles minimus
AAAAAAAAACACAGATAAAACAGGCTACATAAGGAGTGTTGCAACGCCACGAAGCTAAGCGTACTTAGCACACATATTACGCCATGGAACCACCCCGTGCATCCTTATTCGAACACGATCGTATCATTATCCTCAACGGAATAGAAGTCCAAACTTTTGCCATGATTTTCCAGCGGTATGCGCACCTTGCGCTTCCTATCCAGCAGGTACAACCGTAGCGAGGACGTGCAGTCCGGTAAACCGAACAGCTTCACTATCAGATTCTGGAGCGTGTGCAGATTGATCCGCTTGGGGACTTTCTTCTCGCGCAGTTCGACCGTCTTTTCGTTCAGCAGCTGCAGATGGATCATGTTCGTTACCTTGCGCGTATCGGGTAGAAATTGCTCCGGACTGCCCAGCCCTGAGAATGAAGAAAAAGAGAATGGCAATTTTGCGGATAAAATCGATCGACGCTAAAGGTGGGGGGAGGGACAATGTTTTTCCACTTACGCTCCATCACACGCGGGTACATGCGATGCGCTTTGAAGAATGCCTTCAACCGTTGTGCATCGTTGCGTACTTCCGCCCACTGGTTCGCGTACAGTTTCCACATGTCGCACTCGGAGTCACGCCGTAATTTTTCACTGATCGTAGCCCGATTGAACATGCGCAAACCACCGATCGAACCGACAATTCGTGCGACCGTTTCCTCGTAGCTGACGGAAGGATCCGGATCGAGCGTAACGCACTCCAGGCGGGCCAACTTGTCCAGCTCGTTGAACGTACCGCACTGGTCCTGCAGTGGGTTGTCCCGCAGGTAGATTGTGCGCAGCTGCCGGAACAGGTCCACCTTCTCGTTGTGTGGACAGTCCGCGAACCGTACCTCGCGGATACCGTTCCCGTTCAGCAGCAGCTCTTCGAGTGCTGGCAGCTTGCCGAGATTGCGTATCGATTCCACATCCCGCACCGAGTTGTTCTGCAGATCGAGAAGCTTCAGCCGGCTGAGTGCCACGATGTAGGGCGCCTCGTCCTCGATGTACCCGATCTCGTTTTGCTCCAGTGAAAGATATTCAATTGCGGGCCACATCCGGGCCAGCCGGACCACCTCACTCCAGGACGCGAACGCACAGCTTCGAAGAATGATTTTTTGAATGTTTTGAAATTTCTGCGCCAACATACTGATCTGTTCCTCGTACGGGTCGACAAAACGGTTATTCCTGCAACAGCAACATGCGTAACATTAGTTTATATTGCACCATTGTTCGTTCCCATAAGACACTCACGATAGATTCAACTCCTGCAGCGTCGGTATCTGCTCGGCAATGTTCGCAACGACGGTCCAGTTCCACAGGAGCGTCGCGGACACGTCGAGCATTTGCAGATTGACGAAGCTGCTCAAATCTCCGGCCACATTTACTGGACAATAGCGCACAGACACGTCCACCAGCTGCTGCAGATTGCTTTGTTTTCCTCCCACCTTCTCCATGCCCACGATCTCAAAGAGCGGTGCGTGCAGTTGCTTCTGTACCGCACGGATCATCTCAGAATCGAGCCGTAGCGTATCTTCCGTCATGGTGTACTTCTCTGCGATGGCTTGTTCGAGGGTTTGGAATTTTGTGAGCTTCTCATTGCGTATCATCGAACCTGCCGTGGGTGATCTGAAACCAACAAACATGGGACACATATCAATCGCCACTGTTTACGGTTGATCGATTCGTCGTCAATGGTTACGGCTCGATGGTGACGTGATGAGTCACGCCATACGATTATTTACCTTGTCTGGAAGTACTGCACACCGTTGACGGTGCCCGAATGTTTGCCCCGTTCTGGATCATCCCATTCGATTCCGATCCATTCGCCTTCCGTGTTTGGAACCTAGGCATGCGGAAGAAATGCAGAATCGGACAGTTTTGTACACAGCTGCGAACTATAGTTGCTTCATCGCGTCTAACTCTAACGCTGCCTTACCTCGCCCACGTAGCGAACCGTTCCAAAGTGGTGGCCCACTTTAACGCGGACCCCATGTTCGAGATGGTTTTGGAGTATCATGATCAGGAATTTGTACTTCACAACCGCAACAACCAGCCACACAGTTCACGTTTGGGGAAATTTTCGATACAGATGTGCAGGAACGTTGCAGAGAAACACGAAATCACCGTTTCACTTCGCTCGCACAGAGATGATGATTTTGATGTTGTGTGGAGCAATCAACAATGACGGAACGGAATAGCCAGCTGGTGGTAGGGTTGGTATGAACATGTACGGAGCATTGGAGGAACGGTGGTATCGTTTTCGTTACAGTCAAGGCAAGCAACCCAATGAGCGAGAACGAGTACACCAGCTCTAGCATGGGACTGATAGAGTGAGACAAACAAAGAGCTGTCATTGTTGACATTGTTCAACCAGCGCACAAGTAGCAAAATTCTGATATTGTTTATGTACGAATATGGGCACCGAACTTTAGAACAATTCCCATGAAAAGTATATAAAAAATATCTAACAAAAGCAAAATGTGAGAGAAAAGATAATTTGCAATGGGCAACATTTTTAAAGATTCAAATTTTTATTTCTCTCTTCACAGGAGGAGCATGGATAAATTGACGGCTGTCACGACTGTCACATTCGTCCAAAATTTGTTGACTGGGGAAAAACATAAACAAATCGATTCAATCCTGCATCTTTTCTGTGTCGTTCCATGCTCTACACTATTTTCTTCATTATTTAAAACAGATCCCTTTAAGTACCCATCCCGCTTCCTGCTTGCTAATTTTGTGCACTCAATATGGCGAGTGGGTTCGTAACAGAAACGGAAATCGCGGAAGCTCGTCGTAGAAGACAAGAGGAATGGGAAAAAGTTAGAACCGCAGATCAGCCAATAGGTAAGTGCTGTGGGAGAACTTTTGTTATGATAAGTGTAATACCGAGCGGGTTTTACTTAACAGAGGCACCAGAGGACGAGTATGATCCACGTTCACTGTACGACAGGCTGCAAGAGCAGAAGCAAAAAAAGGACAGTGAGTTCGAAGAAGCACATAAACTCAGTACGTATTGTTTGGAATGTCTGCAGCAGAACTGTTGACCGGTCCAGTCCAGTGGCACTAATCGATATTGTATCCTTCTAACCGTCAATTCCAACAGAAAACATGATCAAAGGCTTGGACGATGATGAGGTGGAGTTTTTAGATTTGGTGGACAAGAACCGAATGCAAGCAGAAAGGCAAGCGCAACTGGAAGAACAGAAAGAATTGAACGAATTTCGGGCGAAGGTTGCCACTTTACAAGAGAAACGATTAGATGAGGTATTGTTGAGCACGTTTTCCATTCCTATGCTTCCAAAGACACTAAACCCCTTGTCTCATTTGCAGCAAATTCAACAACAAGTTTCTAAACCAAAACCCACAAAAACACCCATCACCAGTGCACGGCTTAGCCAGAAGCAGATTCTTGCCGGTGTTGTACGTAAGCGAAAATTGGAACCTGAAAACGAACCCAATGAGCCGAACAAGGCTACTGTAAAGCCTGCTTCCTCTCCGGCCAAACGTACGAACGGAGAAACTATGAATGAAAACGATAGCTCAACGAGCACCACAGCGGATGCATCGGCCAAGACAAACGTGGCAATGCGAGTCATCGGAATACTGCCGGGTATGGGTTCTTACAATTACAATGATGATGACTCCGATTCGGACAATAGTTCAGAAGATTCGGAGCTCGATGACAGTCACGAGTATGACTGGATAGGACGAAAGATCACCAGAACGTGCGATGGCGGTAATAAATGATAAGTTTTGCGAATCTTGCGGTTAAGGAAAAATGTTACATATTGATGCTGGAAACATTGTGCGTCGATATATGAGTGAGCCCCTTATGAAGTTCAGTTCGAGTTGGCTAAATAAATGTTCAATTACCAGCTAGTTGTTTTCAATTCCTTTCTACACAGCACCTCTATCAATTTTTCTCATTTGCCTATTCGCTGTGAGAAATCTTACACGAAATACAAAATATTATTTGCAAAATAATATTTCTTCATGAAACAATAGAAAACAATTTGTTTTTTCCCCAAAAAAATACGCAATATTCTGAAAATAAACCCGCACAGTGGGCTCGCCAATTGCTCCCATTGGGTATTTAACGAAACTTTACTCACGCACCATGCCTCACCAACACTATCGCACGCCTTCAGTGTACGACTTGCAAAACAACAAGAACAAGAAGACACACGCGAGCTGGTCGGCCTGCTGTCTTTTTCTCGCGTTATTTTTCTTGAACCACGCTAGCGGTAGGACGTACGCAGGGTTTACGCATATTTCTTTCGTGCAGAGTTGTGGTTAAAACAAAAAAGCCCCAAGTGCATCCGAATGCATCCGGTAGCCGATAAAGTGCGGGCACAGTTCTTCTGCAACTGTGGTCATTTTTCGTGTTGTGCATCGTGGATGCCTTTCGACTTGTAGAAGGTAAAATTCGCTATTGACATCATCCCATTTCCGTCTCGTGCTGGGCGTGTGCATGTGTGTGTGTGTGTGTGTGTGTGTGTGTATGTGTTTGAATGATTTGTTGGTGTTTCCCGCAGCACCACGGTCAGAATACGCAAGAAAGCCAAAAAGAGCTAAAAGGCTAACGCGGTGCTGGAAAAACTTTGGAGAACAAAGTGTCCGAACAGTGGAAAGGAAGCAAATTGGAACCGTTTTTTTCCAGCTAAAGTTCGCAGCTGTGTGTGTTGAAGATGATGTGTCGATGGCGAACGTTTTATTTCTGATCTAGTACGTGCCGTGTAGTATCTCCATCCGCGACACCCGTCATGTGTTGTGCTAGCCCCCGCAAATGTGTAGTTGTATGCGTATTGCAATAGGGTCGTGAAAACCGTGAATTCCGGCGGCAGCAGCAGCAGCAGCAGGAGTTGCAAGGCAACGCCTACCAACCGATCCAAGCAACCCGTCTCGCGCTGGCCTGTCTGTCGCGAAAGTTTCGATCCGTTTGCAGTGAATTAAATGTTGCTCGCAAAGTATGTGTAGAAAATTATTCCGCCACCATTAAACATACTGATTGATGATGATGCTGCACTCCTGGAAAGTATGCTGGCCAGCTCACCCAGCGCTGTCTGTAATGGCTCCATTCTTTGCTTTGTGCGTTGGTGGTGTGTGGTGCGTGTACATGTGTGTTTGTGTGTGAGTGAGGGAGGCGGTGAAGAAAGTTTCAATTTTACGTTGGAATTGTGTTGTGTAGCGAAGGTTGTGAGTTTACCGTGAGCAATAGAGGCATAGGGTGCAAGGGTGCAATTCATGTTTATCCCATATACGAATGTTGGGCAATTATAACGCAAAGTTCAAAGGGCATAACGACGTTTCGTGTTGCACACATCATGAGTACGCGATTGCAAGCGACCGTATAGTTTGACGTAGTGCTGATCTTCATCATATGAGAGAGTGAGGATCATTCCACTGGAGTGAGAAAACGTGGTAACGTGAGAACACCTTTAATATTGCGTTCGTTCTCACCGTAATAATCCTTTAATTTCACGTTGTTTTTTTCTAAGGATGAATGGAAATGAGCATAAAGCACCTAAAAAAGCGTTGGTCGATGTATAACAGCATGGGCAAACGTGCATGATCATGAGCATATTTCAGAAGTAACTTGTGAAGTGAATCGAAAAGTGTCTTCCCAAAAGCGAGCAAAATGTCTCCGATCGCAATAGCAGCAGCGTAGAAAGCGCTTGAAATTTGTTCCGCAAGAGTAAAAGAGATAGAAAGCGATAAAACACACTGGCGGTCGTGAGAGAGCGAGACACAAGATGTCCATGACGATGGAACGTTGTTTTGTGCGCGTGTGTGAGTGCAATACTAGCCGCCATCGATTGTGGAGCGTGAAGATGCGTATGGGTGTGTGTGGTTGCGTTGTGTTTCATCTCGTGTAGTGTGTGGGAAACGACGTGTGGGAATGCTGCAGGTATTGCTTTCTTTCTCAACCACGTTTCACCATTGACATTTCGCTTATTGTTTTCCCTTTCACGCACGTGTCAAAACAGCCACCGACGCGGTATCACTGTGTGCGAGTAATATTGACCATCATCAACTGGCGCTGTGGTGGAGCTCCCATGCATCCCCACACAATACATGGTACAAACACAAAACCGTACACACACACACATGCTGGAGCAGTTGGCATGATGGAGAAACGCGTACGCATTGAGGGTTTGACATTGTTGGATGATTTTGATCACAAACCGATCATCTATTTCGTTGTGACATCAGATAAAAGGATTGTGTTATCCTTTCAGCTTGGATACATTGCATTTTCACGTGAACATCACCTCCACTCGAGTGCAATGTGTTGGGTCCGTGTGATTGAACTCACTCCCACACACATGCACACGTACACGCACATTCAGTGACGATTTTTTTTAAGATTCCACCAGCGTAATGCTGTTATGTTCCAGAATTGTTTAGATCATCGGCACAAGCGATCAGAAGGCACTTCCTGTGCAGAAGTCAAACGTTGATCGTACGAGCTATAAATGACGTCTTCGAAGGGTTTTAATTATGATTTAATGCTTGCATTCGTCGTAAAAAAATGATTCATTTATTTATCATGCCGAACGAGGATTGGTTTTCCATCAACATAATGTTATTGCGGAACAGTAAGGCATTGAAATTAATTTTCAAACTAAATGCTATTATAAAGATCTATGATTTTTTGCAAAATTTGTCTAAAACATATTAAATTATAAATACATTCTTCGCTTGCTGCACCCTTCCTTACCGCACACGACGATCGCTGTTTTATTTTATTGTGTTTTGCTGTTGTTACATTCTTATGTGCAACACGCGATCTTCAGATCATGGAACGTTAGTGTGTGTTAGTACAACCATGGTCGGATCCGTACGCATACGTGCATCCATCTGGTGTCGTCGTCTGCCCCCTGTGAAAATGGGGAATGCAATTTAGCGCGCAGTTCTATTCTGTTTAAAGCCCTCCACACGGCGGCAAAGGGCTACAAAGAGTAAACTGGACTTTGCGTGCGTATTGTGCCTAGTTATTGTTGTTATTTTTTCACACGATCTACTGTAATCTTTGCTACTAATTGAAACTCAATCAATGTGCAGTGCGTTTGATGGTAGAACGGAAAAGAGTTGCCCTTGATCTCTTTTCCCCTCCGGGGCGGAAAAAAGTTCTATTCGTTCAAAGATCGATCGATCCACAACACGGTTTCCGTGCGATGTTCGAACAATGTAAACCAAAGCCATCACGAACACACACGCTGGCATCATCGTTACGAGGAAGCATTCTTTCCGGCCAACGACTGCGAAGATCGTATGCAAATTGGAATGAATTTAGCACCGAACCGGAAGAGCAGCACAACACGGGAAAGACATATGCTGCACAGAACTATGGTTTCGTTATCTGTGTCCCCTGATCAGCGGGTGGTTGGGATGTAGATGGAACTTGCCATAGAAAAATCTTGCATACGCTCACAGATTTTTTTCTCCAAGTTTGAAATATCAAAAAAAGAAGAGTCATTTGTGTTAAAGAGCGAAGAACAGCATTTTATCATTTTTTTCATTTCCTGTCTAAAGATTTTGCAGACGGTATGACGAATTTGATACTTTTCGCTTTTATCAATGAGTAAAAACATGTGAGTCTTACATTTGCAGTAGTGACCCCATACAAAACGAAACCGGTGGTACAGATAAGATTCGATTGTATGGTCGTCGTGTTTCTTTATAACTGAACATCGAGAAAACACCCTACATCCTTATCAAAGTGTTGTCTGCTCAGTGGATTAACAACTCTTATTGGTGTAATTGCCTGGCTAAACTTTGTGCGTATGGTGCGTAACATTAATTATTGAACTTGAATAATGCTTGTCAAACTGGTAAACTCAAAAGTTTGATAATTGTGACTGATATCAGGCTATATCGAGCAGAGATCAGGCTGTATTAGGCTGGAGGATTTACTTAATTCTGGTCGCAACTTGTAATCTTCTATGCTAATCGACTATATCAAAGAAATTTCTTGAAGAGTTGTTCACACGACACGGATTTATTCGCAAACTTGGTGCTACGACGCTTTTAGTTCGTTAAAATCATCTCTAAAATCTTTTAAAAATATTTTAGAGAACAATCAATCCTATTCTATAACAATAAACATGCATAGAATATTAAATGAGAATATAAAACAAAATTTAGTTAATTTTTCAAAAAATCTTGTATAACTGATCGATCGATCGTGTTTACAAATGTATTGAGGGGTTGGTGTGATAGAGCTCATTATATGAACTGTTACTTAGTTGAATTAAAGACACTTTTCTGTTGACATTTAATTGTCAAAAGGACTATATATCGCTATTAGTCCCTGCTATATTATTTTTCCCCGGCACGATCTAGCCGAAGTAAGGCTACCTCAACAAACGTATAGTGTGTAATTTGTTATATTAAATCATTACACCACGAATGTGTTAATTTAATTCCCCTTTCCGAAGGGGTTGATGGCTAATGCTGAGGATTTCATTCACACATCTTTTTCACCTGCACTTTGCTAATTGCCCGCTGTGTTGCGTATACGAGATTTTGGAAAATTTCGGAAAAAGTAAAATTAATAACATCCCCCTTGTTCCGCAGCACACTCCGCGCACCCAAATGTGTCTTACGATAAAATTATCACAAAAAACCGCCCTCCTCGAAACATCCAACACGTCATTCCACCCGGAGATCGCGAAGATTTGTGGATGGGTCGCAAGTGGACGCGGGGTGGCGCAATTAATCCCCCGCTCCACCCATTTGATAGTGCACAGAGAAACCTTGGACGAAACGGGAGTTAAAAAAAAAACACACATTAAATTAGATTAGATGACCCGCTTCGTATCGGCTCGCCGCCGTCATCATCAGTGTGGTTCGGGGGGAGGTCATCGTCGTTGCGGCCATTTGTGAAAATAATTGCTTCTTCTAATCTGTTCCTTCTTGCCACGGCTGGTCCAGCCGTCTTCTTCTTCGGGTTTCGATGCGTTTGTGAAAGAGCCTCACTCCCCTCGGCTACACTATCATGATGCTGATGACGATAATGCCGATGACGCCAAAGGTGAAAGTAGTAGTAGTAGTAGGCTAAGATAAAGCAAGCGACACAATGAGAGACAAGAAAAAAAACTGCACAAAAATAGTGTCAGAGAAAAGAAATAATACTTACCCGCCGCCTCACTTCCGATTTGTAATCCTTCCCCGCCCGCCCTTTTCGCCTGTTTCCGTCAACAATTGTGTGCATATGAGCTAAGGTTAGGCCTGGGAGTGTTTTCAATATTTGCAACACTACGGAATGGAAGAAAGGAGAGAACGAGATAGAGGGTATAGGGGCCTGGTAAAAGTGCGTGCGTGCGTGCTTGGGGCATTCGATTTCATTGCCTCCCTCTTCTCACCACCCAACCACCCTACGACTAAGCAAAAGAAAAGTGATATCTCTCCAGTGCGCGCACACTGTTGTGTTGCGTGCTTTTTGTTGTTGGCTCTTAGTGTGCATGTGGTCACAGTGAAACAAAATATTTGTATGTGTGTATGTGTGTGTTTTTTTTATTGGTTTCACCTTCCGCACTGGAAAATCCCCACGATGGAGGGAGACGGCGTGAAAAGTTAAATGTGAAAATTAAGATGAAAATCTCGCGATGATGATGATGAGAAATCGAAAGTTTACCGTTGTGTGATCGTTTCGATGTGTGGAATTAGACAAATACCAGATTGCACTATACGTCAGTGTGTGTGTGTAACGTTGTAAGTGTGTCTATTATCCAAGTGTGTGCGTACGTAGCAACCACATGATATGAATGGTAGTTGCGGGTGTATGTTGTTTGTGCGGTGTGCGCTCGAATGTCAAAAGTGACAGTAGTTGGTAGCAACGGCGGCGATCATTGTGCATCTGTAAATTAATATGAGACAGAAGATGAGGAAAAGATTGTGAGTGAACGTATGTGTGTGTGTCTGTATTTAGTGGAATGTGCAACTACCAAAAGAAAAATCTTTTTGTATGTTTCGTAATAATTATTTTCTTTCTGATTGTGTTTTTTTATTCCATTACCCTTTCCATCGTGAATAGTAGTAAGTCCAGGTGAAGGTGCGACTTTACAGGTCACCATATAGAAGTGAACCTACACAGTGTACTTTCAGCTTGGTGTGTATGTGTGTGAATGCGAAACGCATGTGAAATTGTGCCGTGGAACGTGTTCCTGCCCCACGGGCGTTCCTCCAGTAGTAGTGTCGAAAACTGAAGGATCCTAGTGCTGCCTTCTTCCCGATACTTTGGAGAGGGGTTCTCGAACGAATGTCACACAGTAACCCAACCGAACCTTCCGAACGCCGCATGAGAACCTAAGGTACCACCCCCCTTTCCCCTTCCGGGGAACGTCCGTGCCTGAACTCCGTGGAAGCGTCCTGGAAGGAAAGGATACGGAGTTTCGACCGAACAACCCGAACGCCCTTCCGCAAAGGGTGCCGACAGCAAAACAAACTGCATAGAAACACTCACTCATACAACACAACTCGAAAGGGCCACAATCCGTGCAAGGATTGGTACGGCTTCCGCGAGCGCAGGATTCATGGAGAATAATCTGTCATCCAACGCTGGACCGCCTGAAAGGTAAATACCGTCGATTGTCTTCGAAGCGACTAACATTCCGGACCCTTCATCAACACTCTTAGTATCCTTCACCTTTTTCCTAAAATGGTAGACAGTTTCTAGTAGCTATAGCACTTTTTTATATTAATAGTAGTTCTCAGCAAAAAAGTGTTTTTAATCAACAAATTCTCGTCGTAGTTGAATGTAAATAATATTTTGTGTAATATTACACTATCAAACTCGTTGATCGTTTAAGTTAACAGTTTAATTAAGCCCTAACGGAAGGACTCTAATGGGCGAGTTTCTAGGCGACGACGCTCAGAAATCACCATTCGACAGTCTTCTAGAGTTTCGAACGAACAAACTCCATGAAAAAGTAAAGCTTGAGGCTTTTGAGCTCCGTGACAGAGATATGTGATCTGTTAGGTTACAAATTTCCGCGAATGTGCGTTGTCTTATCATCAGTTAAATATCAGCGAGTTTTAATCTTTTGACGGTAACAATCGTTCGATAACTGACAAATAGAATGCTGATGATGATGATGATGGAGAATGAAAAAAGTTTACATCTTCTTTTTTGTTCGTAACCTTAATTTCTTCCTTACTTAGGCTGGTTAATGGAGTCAAAAGAAGCCAAATGGAATGAGGTTTTATTGTTTTCTATTTGTTTTCAACATATCTTAGTTCTCAGTAAAGTAGTTATTAGTAAATTGTCAATAAGACATTTGATTAAAATTTTGAATAACTCGGTTCACCCAGTTCCGAGATCCACAATCTCCACAAACTCCTCAATTGGAACCCCATGTTTAAAAGTTAATCTTCTCTCCTCGCATTATTCGCCAAACTTCTGTAAAAAAGGTTTACGGAAATGCTTTGCTACTGAGAGCACGATGATATAATAATGTGCGGATCGCGTACGTGATCGCTACCGATCGGCTCGGTATCTGAGATCATCCTCTGTGAGGTGATTTGCCGATTGCTGGAAAGTTCGAAAAGCAAATACTGCTCGCACCGGGTCCAGTATGTCATCCGAAAGTCTCCAAGGCTGTTTGTAATCTTGACCCCAATTTCCCTCCATTATGTTGAGCTGCTCGTTTTGTGGGAACTGCAGGGAAAACGCTAGTAAAGGGAAAGCATCTTCACTGAAGCTGTGAGAGTAGCATAAATAAATAACAATGGAAAAGAAACATTGCACCACTGTCGTTGGAACGTTTTAAAAGAAGCCAATGTACATTACAGCGCGATTCTGAGTTGTGTTTTGAAGATCAGTGGAGATATATGTTCATCAATGAAATTGTTGGAAGTTGGACATCAACATGAAGTTATATGAAGTTTGAGAGGAACTCCGCCAGTTAAACTGGGTCTTTTTTTGTTTACATATCTGCAACGAGTCACCAGACTCCCCGGACTTTTTACGCTTGAGTCATCACTTTGTAGTCGTGCTGAGTGTTTGATTCTTTAACGCGGCACACAGTTCGATTGCACGATTGCAGACCTCAATCGTCCGGTGATCTCATTGTGAGCTGAGGAGAGAGAAGGACAAGCTATTGCCACGGACGGCATCGGATATTGTAGAAACTTGGTGATACGAGAACAGCAGCGCAAAACTGGTTGCCGTCGCAGTATTTCATGACAAATCTCGCGGTGGCAACGAATTATGTACGGCTGACAGTACAATTTCCATTCGACAACCGTTGGACCGGCAGCGGGACAGACAATTTCGCACCGCATCGTCGGTAGGTACGCGCTAAACGTGAATAAACGTGATCACCGGGAGAGGGAAGATGAGTGTCAAAGCGTGCACCTACTTGCCTCATGTGTTAATCGATTGTGTTGCTCCCGTTGGGACATTCGCGGAGATGGCCTGCAAAGGAGGAGGCTGTTTTGGAGGGTGTAACATTCAGATGTTACATTGAAAATTAATTAGCAATATGGTAATCAAGAAGGGATAACTGCGTTCACACTGTCTGGAGTATCTGACGTCTAGGATCAGATGGGGGGAAAATATTGCAAATAGTTTTATTTCATTCCTTTTATATATTTTATTCCATCCAATCAATTTCGGAACGGATTCTCCTCACTGTTCAACGTGTGTGTGTTTCGATGTTCAAAGCACAACCTTATCTCCCACATCTAGAACGTGAAACTCGTGGACCGACCAGTCCGTTTTCCACTGGCCCTTCGCTTACACACGTGCCATTCCGACGTTCATGTGTGTTATTGTTTTTAAATTTCCTGTAACTGCAATTCACCACCATCTTACGCCGCGTGTTATTGGCGGCAGTCACAAAGAACCCAAGGCAAAAAAAAAAACGAACGAAGTAATGCAAAATAGGGCCGTCGAATGTTGGAAGAAATCATATTGTAACGGTAGGGGGCTGCTACTAGTTTTTTTGTTTTGTTTCCTTGATTGTGCCTTGTTGGTGTCATATGGTACAGTGCATTTAATGATGGTGGAATGCATTGTTAAGGCCCCGGTGATGGTGAATCATCAAGCACTGCCGATTGATATGCCGATCGTCAAGGTCCACACGAAGCATATTTGCGCGGCCACGCCATCGATCAAGTATGTATGAGGACAATGCTATTAAGTTTCCCACAAACGAAATTGCAAGTGGATAATAGTGTTATTAAACTATATCCGAGGATATACGTATCATG
Source organism: Anopheles minimus (assembly GCA_000349025.1). Taxonomy (NCBI): domain Eukaryota; kingdom Metazoa; phylum Arthropoda; class Insecta; order Diptera; family Culicidae; genus Anopheles; species Anopheles minimus. Next base: position 3,736,209 of record KB663677.1, read on the forward strand.
TGTTACAATAAATAAATTGATTAAAAGTAAGAATACTTTCGCTTTCCTGTAAAATGATTGCACAAGGTGGCTGTAATTGAATAGAATCTTATTTGGTTCTGTAAATTAGAAAATGGTAACCTACTTTACTATGGCAATAGCCCAATTTTTTTTTCTGGGACACAAAGCAGGTGTCCATCGAACCGTCCAATATTGAGCCATCGTGGACGTCACCCACACCACCAACTGTCGATATCCGTGTGCCTTGTGCACACCGTTGTTTGCAGCCAGGTGACGGCAAGCAAACATAAATGAACAGTAATGGCCGAAAAAGAGGCCATTTCTAGAGTGACAAATGGTGGTGATAGCGGTGCCCTATTCCAACTTCCCACAAGGGTTGGAGGGTAGTTAACACTATGCTGCTGCTTCGCACGGTTCAGTGATGATCACATGAAGAAGGCAGAACGAAAAAAATAAACCCCCTCGGACCCACGTAACAAGGAAGGAAGGAAGTTCGTTAGGTGTATCGATAGGATGACGACGGACGGCGCTTCTGGGAACTCGCCATTATCTCTCCGAACCGCACCCAGTTCGGCGACCGCGTGGTCCAATTGGCGGGCAACCCGCTATCGCAAAAGTGCAGAAGAAAAAAACAAATCCAAGGCAACCCAACAATCCAAAGACAGTGGGAGTATGACAGGTGGATGTGGGATGAGGGCTACCGTGCCGAGAGGTGGCAGGAGGGTATTTTATGCTTGCTCTTCCTGCCGCTACGAATGAGGTTCATTATGGGTCAAATATCCCACATCAATTATTGCAGGCCAATCGATTATTGTGGGAAGGTGCGTATCCCAATTTCTGTAATGTTTTCGTCATTAAACCTAACTAAATAACCTTTTGTTTATTTTTTTTTTTGCTTTAATCTAGTAACAAACAAATTTTTAACAGTTAACTATAACAATTTATTTGATTAAAAGTAGATTCAGTCACATTCTCTCACACGTATTAACCCTCTACTGTCCAAAATATTGTTTCACGTGAACAAATGCAGGGTTTAAGAACTGTAGAAGCTTTAATTTTTTGTGGAGAGAAATCTGAAAAATACATCCTTAGTTCGTAACAGTAACTTTAACTAACGTAACGTACACATTCATTAATGCTAACCCGCCTAGAGGCGGAGTTGGGCATCGGAGCGAACAAAAAATATAAACGTATTTCACATCAAAATACAATTAGCTCGTGGTGGTTAATCGTTGTGGTTGAAGCATACAAAGAGTCCCAATTTGCTTGCCGGCATAGGTTGATAATACATTCTCGACATTACACTTCTGTTTTCGAACGACATCCTGTATTTCCCACTTCATCAGTGTCAATATCAATATCCAATTAAACTTCTTAAAATTCAATATTTAATAAAAAATTTCATGACATTTTTGGTAAATATATCCATCTTCTCAAAGAACAAGTCTTTATCGAGTTAATTACTAATTTTGTTACTTTTGAATTCTTCAAAAAGTATGAAAAGTTCAATTGCTTAATCCACGTCCATCCATGAATTAGTTTTTTTCCAAAACTTTTCTCCCAAATCTACAGTTTTGAATTGCTGTCGCGTTCGACAGATAGAAGTGAACTAACAATTAAAGAGTATGTATGAAAGTTATGAGTCTTGCGAGGCCTTTTGATTGGTAGCGACAAAAAAATCATGTTTTACTCAATTTGTGTTGATTTTTCTGAAAAACCCGCCTAAAGCCGGGGTTGGGCATTACAGGGTTAAGCAAAATAAATGTCAAAGTGTGGATGAATTATCTGGATACATTTCACATTAAAGTAGAATATTTGGTTTCAAAGAAAGCAATGAAAGAGTTTTATTGTCAATTCCAATAGAAGTCCAAAAAGTGCACAATAAATGTTACCATCAACCAGAAAGTACTCTGCTGTCTGAATGCAATAGGCAATTGGATACTGTCGCTGCCACCGGGTGACATAATCCAGTTGGCAGTCGCCGTACCGTTACCATTTTCCGGCATTGTCGACGGTGGACGGCGGTGACGGCTTCGTTGCTGGACCGTTTAATACCCCAGATTGCACATCTGTATCGTCACTCAAAGCACCATTCTTCTATTAATCCGCATGCCACCAGACGCGGCACCGGGTGGAAATCAGCGTTAGCATATTACACAGCCCGTTACATATCGTTACGCTTCGTGCCACTGTGCCTAACCACGGTCAACTTTAAGCGTACTTGAGGGAGCAGTGAGACACCGGCATTTCTGTACATAGTATTATCTTTACAAGTGTTTGCTAATCTCCGCTATAAATAGATGTCCCAGTTTTGTATCATAACTTAAGGCTCTTGCAATACTTTGAATTCCAAATTAGTATGATTACCTATAACCCCTGTGTTATTTTGCCATTCCCTTTTTTGGTATTTTATCAACAAAATGAATTATAACAAAAATCTCTCAAAACTTTTCTATGGTGGGAGTTTGATCCAATCATGTTGAATTTGATTGCTTATTGCTGGACGAAACAATTGGCCCCAGCAGTCGTAAGGGGTTTCAAACAGTAGCCTAAGTTTGCGACCGAAAAACATGGAATCCGTCCCTCCTCTAGATTAGCTCATGAACGTTGCGCTAGATAGCCTTCACAAATACAGTCACTATGTCAGACGGGGCAGCACAAATTAGATGCAAATCTTTGAAAGAATTGGAAATTTGAATCGAAAAAAAACTTCTTTATTATACTTGTTTTGCTGATGGTCGGATAGGGGATCTCTCGGCAGGGAAGTAAAGATGAGAGGAATGCACTTGACCCGCACAAACCGTAGAAGAGTTCCATGACGCTTGGCAGTCGATCGGATTAAGGTAGAGCTTTTCAACGGTAACCGATGGCGTCATCCGTCACCAAACGGAGGAACCCTGCATTTGTTGCAGTGCCAGGTCTAGAGAGCTACGTGTAAGAATTCGAGAGTGAGAGAGTAGAGTCGCGCGAGATCTCTTGCAAGATCGCATCAAATTCTAGTAGATAGGCTTTTTGAGCTGCGTGAAAGAGCAAGGAGGAGTATACGGTGGTATTTTTATTTCAAAATATGTAGCATTTCTTCCGTCCAATGCTATTTGACCTCTCGACCACGGGGAGTTGTGGTGTTCCTAGTTATGTGTCATGCCCATTCTTGCTTGATTCTGGACGCTACTCCTCACGCAAAAGATTACATTTTTTAATGAGCTGATTTTGGTTTGTTAAATTTTTTTTTTCAAATAACCAATCACTAGGGAGATACGCCACAAAGGGGAAGGTTGGTGGCTGCTGATACACATTCATCATCCGTGGCAGACTTTCAAATGGCTCTCAAACCATTCGCGCACTGTCTTGTGAAGGAAGCAAGTTGTCCCTTGTGTGTAATACGCACCAAACAATCAGCAAACTCGAAGGCTTAGTGAACGGACTGCGAAACAAAAGAAATTAACAATTCATCTACGCGAGATTCAGTGTTCCTTTCCGTGTGATGAGAGCAAAAAGAGAGTCTGTGCCGGATTGTTGCATTTTGCCACAGTCAACGGGCGCTGAAGAAGAAAGCAATTTGATGGCAAAATATGTTGTCCTCATTTCTTTTCTCTTTTTTTTATTCGCACTCACCGATACGTACTTCTGCTGCATATCTTCCGATACTCTGCCGATGGGGGCCGCTGTTATTGTTGTTATATGTGGGATGTACAACAACTGGCACGATCGCTAACTTTATGCTGCTTGCAAACCGCTTCCCTTTAACTCCCTCCACGCGTTGGTATTTTTATTGGCCTCATCATTTTTCTCCAGGTTTCCGCGAGATTTCCTTCATTGTGTGGTGTGCTCTCCCGCGCACACACACACACAATTGGCACGATTGGCAAAACAGACAGCAGAACACATCACCGTACACAGCGTGACATTCCAATAGGGAAGCTCTTTTCTCTCGGTGTGTGCGTGGATTGTGGTATGAGCAAAGTTGATGCTGGTGTGTGATTTATAATGTTGCACAGTGTTTTCGAATTCCAGCGTGGAAAAGAAATAAAACCGGCATACGAAATGTGCTGTCTTGACGCTTGACAAGGGGGAGGGGGGGGGGTATAAGGAGGATGAGTTTTGATAAGCCAGCAATGCGGAACCTGCCTTGCAGTAATACAGTCATCCAGTATCAAATGCAGCCGGAAGTAATGAATTCATTAGAAGAGGCTTTTTTTTGCAACCTTAAAGTGATTCAAGTATATTTGTAATGTTGACTCACAATACTAGATTAGCTTTAGATCAAGTTTTAAAAAACTCAAAAACTTCGTGGAGAAGTTTAAAGGTTGTTAAAAAATCCATAAAGCTTGATCAGCTGCAGTTGAACACTAAGCAAAAGTGCTGGAACAGCTTGGTCAAAAGTATGTATTAAATGGTTCATCATAACGTTAACTTATATAAATTCCAATTTAAACTTAAATATGAAGGATGATTTGTGTGGGTTTTCTATTGATATGATAATAAATACTTTCACAAGGTGAGATTTTATAGTTTTCAATTATAACGGAGTACTACTATGGTGAATTCCCACTGTACGTGATCTGTCAAATCAATTTGATTACAAAATGTATAAGTGTGGAATTTGTTTTAGTTAAAACACTCCAAACCTAATGTTTACTTACCTCTAATGCATATTTAAGGCTAACTGAGCGAATTAAATTAATAATGACCTATGGAAGAACTAACAAACAAACTAAACATAATAACGCAACTTGTTCACTTGAGATAGAAAGAGAGCGGGAGAGTGGCAAAGTTCGGTGTTCCGTATCGTACAACATTTTTTCTGTTTTTGCTCTCATTTGTTTCTCGTTCGAAACATTGTTTTCGCTTTTCGCACTGCACCCCCTTATGTTGTGTTTTCATTTTTCGAGACGGTTGCAAAATATGCAACCCACTACTAGCTTAGCCTGCCCTCCACACGCAAACTTACCCATACCACACATTTCGGTGCGTAGTGTTGGGGTGAACATGGCGAAACATTGCTACGCTGGGGTTCGTCACCCGTAAGCCCTCCATCATTCAATTGTCCCGTGGTCGTTTTATTTTTCCGCGCGCAAGAAAACATACAGGTGTACACACACACACAGCGCGGAGGCGTGTGTGTGTGTGCATGTTTGTGGTGTCGCTTCCCGGAATGTGGCCTTAGTCATCGGGTGTGTAAGCCGCCACTTCCGAAGGAAAATCTAAAACAGACACAGCCACATGATCATCACGCTAAAGACGGCGGGCCAGCGTGTGTTTCAGACACTATTGCTTTTTTGCGTTTTTGTTTTGTTTTGTTGTTTAATTTCGCTTCTTTGTCACCTCACCGTTCGTTGTTTTGAGAGAGTTGTTAAGCCTCATGTTGGCCGCGAAATGACACGAATTCCTCGCAACCCAATACGGCTGGGGCAGAGTTATAAGTTGAGCTGGATTCCGATAGACGTATGAGGTTTGACATCGCGCTTAATCAAAATGTTTCTATAGGCAGTGGCTCAGAGACGACCCAGAGATGGGTGTGAACCAATTTCAGCAAAAAGAAAAAGCTGTTATAGATGAGGGCACATGCAGCCACACGTTAATCATTGTGTTGAAATTACGACCATTTGTCCACTATACGGTTTTTGGGTAATGAAAAATTAAATAGGGAAATAGTTCAATTTTTTTTGCAAGAAGATTTTCTTGTGAAATTACTTTTAGAAAATGTTGGCCGGTGTTAAGCATACCCCAACGCATGAGGCATGTTTAATTTAAATTACTACAGAATCCAGATGCTATCACGTGGATAAAACACGATTCCTATTGGGAATTGAACTCAGACCGGGCGGGACATAGAATCTTGTCCTTTCCGACACAGCTAGTTTACATGCCCAATCTCCCGTGCGTAAAATCACGTATTGTATCTCCCCAATAGTGACATTTCAATCCATTCATCACTTATCTTCAGGTCTTTACGTTAAAAGATCTGTTCACGTGAAATGCAAATTGAATTTTCAATAAAAAAAACCTCCTCTTGGTAGCATTTTTTTAATTGATTTATTAGTCCGTTATCACCTCTTTGTAATTTTTTCTTGTGTAAATGATTGCTAATGAGCGATCCAAGAGATTCTATGTACGACACCATTTCAATCACTTCCAAATCCTTCATCCCTTACTTTGAAGAGATGTTGACGATTGACTTTGGCCCATTGACACAGTTACAACAGTGTTTAGTCCATCGCGGATCGATTAGTTTTTTTAAAATGTACTTTTACTATCACTTTAAGCCAACTTAGCCCATTTAGCTTTTAAAAGCAATTCCAGCTGTCGGTGAAAATGCTCCAACAACACAGGGTCGTAATAAAAACCGACCCAGCACATAAACGTGTCGTGTCGTATGTGTGCAAATGGTGGCGGTTCCGGTCAATGCAAAAGTCGCAATAAATATTTTAAAGTAAGTCTCGAGCGTGTGTGTGTGTGGTATGGAAAACATCCCCACCGACAAAGTTGGGCAGATGTGTGGTACGAATGCCCTTCCCAGCACGACGGTGGTTTATTGGGGTGTGAAATATTTTTAGACCGTATCCAAGAACGTAAAATCAATTCCAAAATTATTCACTTTCAGGTGGAAGTACGTTGTACGCGTACGTTGAATCGGACCCCCCCTAACACACGCTCATGAATTGTATTGTAACGAGACCGACGCCGAGGTCGTCTTGGAAGCAAACGTCTCGCATTCAAGTCATGCGTTACGGTGAGAAGAAAATTAGAAAGTATCCGAGTTTTAGTTCTGCAGTTTCGCGGTGTGGGACATGACGGGATGGGTTTTTAGTTATGCGAGACTTTGAAGCGACACGTGGAGGTGGTGTGTATTTGTCAACAATCGAAAATAAAACCGGTTGTACAACGTTTTGTCGTGTTTGTGTCAGAATAGAGCGTTCGGTACAGCCGGTGAGTGAGTGAGATAAAGCGATGTGTGTACGCAAGGATTCGTCGTACCGAACGCCGGCTAGATGGGACATTTTGCCTGCAAATCATGACAACAATTTCGGCATGCGAATGATGAACAGTGCATCTGATGCGCATGCCTGCGATCTGCTCTAACCGGCATCTCTAGCCCGAAAGAATTCGTAGGAACCCGTGTCATGAGACGTAGAGCACTTCCCGCCCGGGGAAGGGAAACTCAATCATTTCAATCATAATGTTAGTGAGTCCGATTGGGTGTGCGTTGCTACATACTACATCCTCTCACAGCTCAAAGCTCCATCTGTCACTGAATGTCATCAGTGATGCTGCCGCTTCCGATCGGTCTCTCGTGTTTGCTCCTTCTTTCTAGTGTATTTGTTGAAAGATGAGTTACTGCCAAACATAAATATCACTTTCGAAGGGGAAATAGAGCTATATTCGCGTATGTGTGTACGGCTATAGAGCTGCTCACAAGCGCAACCGCCGGCTGTACCTCAGTTGCCATAAAATATTCAAAAGGAATGCATGTACACCCTCCGTTTCAGAGCCGGTTTTTATGGAGTATCGTGTTTTCAAGTGGGTTGATAATTTTATTTATAAATGAATTCCGAACCACATTTCCCTGCAATGGGATGTCTCATGATCCTTTCCAAATATACAATATACGTGTCTAAAATTTATAGCACAATGGAAATACGGTCCCGATGTTCAATTAGTGTCCCTAGAATTATAGGTCTCACATCACACCTAGCAAGCTGACAGCGATAAGGCCGGTGCAGCTAGCTTTCTTTTTCATCCCCAAAAACAGGCCTCCCATCCGAAGCTGAGGACATGAATGGGTATATCATAAAAACCAATCCAGTGCCAGCTGTGCGTGTGATATCCTCGTTGTCCTCGTTATCCTTGCGATGATACGACAACCCGAAACACTCGTTTGCTGTTGTTGAAATTGGTCCCATCGGGGTAGGAAAGTAGCCAAAAAAATTAGCTGAGCATCCAAGGGAATGGTGAAAGTTCCCTTGGTAGCCCTTTTTTGTCGAACGCTGCTGTAAATTATTCGCTGTGATTCGTTAGTTTAACCGTTAAAAATGGTCCTTGTCCTTGGTGTGTTGGAATGGGAATGCCCTTTTTTTTCTTTTCTGAGTTAGAAAAGTTATAGCAGGTCATAAATGCTTATAGGACTAAATTGTGCTAGCCTGTACATGGGATGGTTTTCATGCTCGGTTGGAACGTGTGCGTGGCGAACACGTGTTCATGAATATTGTTCTTTTTTTCAGTTCCAGTAGGGTATAGAGTTCAGTTCAAAATTTTACTTCTTATCGTCGTTCGGTACTTGATGTTAGTTTTTATGCTATAAAAAATTGTCAATGTAGTGTCAATATTTATAGGCAATTTTAAAATTAGTTGGAAAATTATGGCAAGTGTGATAGATGCCGAAAGCTAGAAAACAGTGACATTGCAACACACTCTTGAGACACATCATGCAAAAACCAAAACTACTACTTGCAAAACCACCCCAAACCAAGGCATTCGATTCCATTGCCCAATTCTCACATCAAGCTTGGCAATTATCCGATTTTCGTCCAACTTTATAGTTATTTGTTTGTGCAGTCACTGCAGACGAACTTTTTATGTTTACCTCTGCCCCACCCCCCTCCCCATCCCGCTGCCTTCCCGGTCACCCGTGTGATGTGTTTTATATGGACGATTTTGTCCGCTGATGTGATGTCACACTCGCGTTTAGATCGTGTCAGCCGCTAAATGGTGCGTATCAGACGCGGGCGGCATCCCCATATGCCGAGCGCCGCCAGAGCAGCAGTGTGTTGTGACCGTTGTAAAGTGAAAAAAAAAACCGTAGGTACCAAAACATGGCCTGCGCGAGCAAAACAGAGAGACGATAAAAGGTGAAGCACAGAAGACACACCGGACAACAGAGCTCCTCCTCCGCCTTAACGTCGTAACTAGCGCGCGGGTTACGTAAACCAGTTAGCCTCAGTTCAAACACAGCGATTGCACTTAATTAAATCATAATTATATCAGGCCGAGTACAATTTGGGAGACCAACAAAAAAAAGTTTCCAACGAGCGTAGCGACTAAGGTGGGTGGGTGGAAGAACGGGGAAGAAGAGGGAATTGGCGGCTAGAGACAGTAAATTTTCGGGGAGAAATATTGACCATAACGGACAGCTCGTTACGGAGCAAATAGAACCAGCGGAGGCATAACGAAATGACGGGCGGATGAGATGGGCTTTGCGTGTTATCGTTGGGCAAACTCGTTGGGCTCCATAAAATCGTTTCGGGGTTGAGATTTATCACCCCTTTTAAGGGGATTGAATAGGTACTGCACATTCTCAAACGATCACATACTTTGGAAGAAGATAATAAGAATTGTAGGTGTAGCTGTTTTGTTTTGCTGGAGTGTTTGAATGTATGCAATAGAAACAGAAAAGTAGCATCAGAAAAAGTCCCAAGCGTTTTATGTTTTTTTTGTTGGTTTTTACATTATGATCTATGGACTATATTTGATTATCTTTTCAAAACGGACTTTAGATAATCATATAACTTTTGAGACATTTTCCATATAAAACAATAGCATACTTCCAGGCGTTTAAAATACTAGACTCAAGAAAGGCCTTTATTAGAATTATTATTGAGTATATTATTTGAAGACGTTTGATGAAGATTCGTTAAATGGTTCTTTATTACACTAACTGATTATTCTTCCGGATAAGTGTTTTAGATAATTCACACAAATAATGATTGCATACTTTAAGGAGTTTGAAGTACTAGTCAGAAACTCTAGTAGTAGAAACAGAAGTACTAGGGATACTAAAATTATTTTAATTAAAACAAACTCTTAAATATTTTTTACAGTTCCTTAGGTAAAGATCTAACATATTAGAATATCGACATATTAAGCGGCATTTATTAAAATAATATTTATTGCTCTAAACCACCACCGCTTCCAGCTTTGCTTCCTTGAAGGAGCCAAGAAACTATGCTTCATTTTCCCTTCTGTGCTGTACTGCTTCGTGCAACACGAACTGTCAGTGGACAGTTGCTTCTGGTGAAGAAAAATGTGTTTGTAATCAATCACACCAGCCAAAGCAGCAGTACTGGCGCGGGCGGCAGTAATTATCGTTGCCCGTGCCCGACTAGCATAAACAAACATGACGATTTGGAAGCTGAGCGAGTGCGCACGGAGGACGACCCGCACAAGTGATGGTGGTAGTACGCGTGGTCGGGGTACACTCAAGTGAAACCGTATACGATACGGGGTTAGGAGCCGGAACAAGAATGCACAGCCAGCACTGCACTTGATGAATTGCAGTGAGTCAATTTGAAAAGAAAGGAAATGCATTCTATCCCAAAACCCCGAAGACGATGTGCAGCTGTGCGTGTGTGTTTTTTTCTGTTCTTTTTCCTTCACATCTTCAACGCTTCAGCCAGTTGAGTAGCGATTATTATTGTGGTTAGTGCCATGTGCATGAAATTACTAACTATATGAAACTATGTGTCGAATGGGGCAGGAGGGTTTTTTTTGTTGGTATGATTAAAAATGATCCCTTTCCATCGTTTGACACGAGGTCCGAAAGCAAAAGCTGCTACCGATACAGAAACATTTCTAATACGGATGCGTGACTAACACGTGTAGCTTCGTATGTGTACAGCAGCAGCGCGTACGCACACACGTGGGTTTGATTTGTGTGAATTAATCGCTTTCGTCAATCATCAAGTCAATTAAATCAAGTTGCTGCTGTTTACCAGCGTAATTGGTAAGGCCGGCACCCCGAAAAGGAAGAACGTGAGTAATAGGGCGAAGGAGTTAGAAGGTGCTCCCGTTTCCCCAGGAAAAACTACAACCACCAAGTAAAAACGAACCAATGGTGTAACAAATGTTACGTTGTACAATTTTGAATGTTATTGAAATTCTTACTGGTTAACTTTAATATTTCTTTATGTCTTATACAAAGAGCGCTCAATTGTTTTTTTTTTTTTTTGATTTTTTGAATTTTAAATGCAAATACGTCACACGAAAGTTTGAAACTTGGTAACTTCACATATAATCCAAATTAATTTTATTTTCAAAATTATTGCAAAAGATCTTCTTTAATTGAAAAATTTTACTCGAGAGCACATCACATTAAATGGCAATCACTATCAAATTGGCCCTTTCCATTGCGTTCGACTTTCAAAATCCATCCCGTCAACTTCAAACGCTAAACCATGTCGGCATATCCCGTTTATTCGGTCGTTCATTAGTGATTTTTTTTTTCGGGGGTTGTACGAAGAAGATCAATCGCACACCCTCTCGGTGTGTGAAGGGTGACTGGAAGGATGCCAACCCAAAACCCAGCCAACCAACGGTGTCGGAGGTTTGGATAGAATACCAGGGAGAGAGAGAGAGTGGTCGTGTAAATTGTTACTGACAGATTTTATGGTCGGCAGCAGTAGCAGCAGCAAGTCAGCAATAAGAAATGGAATACAACGCGTTGACAAATGAAGAAAACGATGTGGTTAATGGCGTGTGTGTGTGCTTTTTAGTGAAAATAAGAAAATTAGCCGACGCGCCCCAAAGTGCGTTCTGTGTTGTTTTTTTTTTTTGTTTGTTTCATCTTTCCAACGTTGCGCACGATTTTTTATTGCCCTAAGTTGTGAAATTGGTAAGCAAACGTGTGATTTATGGCAAATTTTGAACGACGTATCCTCCTGTAACGCCTGTCACATTTGATACGATCAATCGCTCATTGATCGGTCGCCCGACTAGGTCGCGTTGTGAGCGATCATTTAACTCTTTTTCTTTGGGGAGCTTCAGTTCTTGAATTTTGATGGAAATCGGGTGAAAAATTATCCTTTGCACAGCAACAGCTTTTTTATCTCGTTAGCTCTCTCCATGGAGCAGCACAGACCACATTCCAATATGGCTGTGGTTTTAATCTCGCCCAGAACTATGGCACGAGAACCTGCGAATGACAGTCAATTAACAAGATTGCAGTTATCGGAAATTAAAATCGCACAAATAATTTAAAGCAAAACCCACACGCGGCGGGGTCTGACTTTTTTTTGCTTCGGTCCAAGAGTGCGATGTACACGGCGGTTGCCTTTGTGTGTCGGTAACAGATGGAGCAGAAAACACCGGTCTAAAGCAAAAATGGCTTGAGGGAAAGTTTTGTACTCGTCTATCGATTATACAAACATCCATTAAGGAATCGGTTAGGGGAGGGGGGGGACTGGGAGGCGATGGGTGGGTTAAACCAACTAGAGGACACGCGCCACAAGACGTTGGACGTTGGGCGTATTTTTAGACCTTTGAATGTCCGATCGATTAGCCGATTGTATGACATCGGCAGCACCCATTTTGGGAGACCAACGAAAAAATAGAACTTTCCGTTTTTTGCATAATCAGATATGGAAATCCTTCTAGAATGTTGGAAGATTCATGTTTCATATCGATCGTCATCGATACGTGCACTTTCGCCTTGCCTGTTGAACACAGACGGCACGAACAATCGTGTGTGTTCAATGGGCGGTTTTTACGATGCAAATCACACTTCACCTTTACTTGGTTGCCCGGTGGAGAAATGATTCTACAACGTACACACAAACATTTTTTGTTCCCATCCCACGGCCTTCGCGCGTCAGATGTTCGTCTTTTTAATAGGTCGCCTTCATACATTAATGCGGCAGTGGGACGATGGGAGGACACTGCGAGGGGGTAAAGAAAAGGGCGTGCAAAGGCGTATGGCGAGGCCGTGGGAGGGCAGATGATGTTTGACGGTGAGAATGGTGAAGAATCCAGTGTGCGTTTCTGTGTACGTGTATGTGCCAATTATTAGCCCAGCCAGCAAGTGCAAGTGCAAGTGCAAGGGCAAAACCGTTGTAAGGCAAGGCGAACATGCCGTTCTCGTGTATGCGGTGCTAAAGCGTTGTACGCGCGCGAAAATCTCATTAATTGTGTATTTTATGCCCAGTTCACGCCATTGCCTTTGTCTATTTCGTTGGGTTTGATTTTTTTTACAGACAGATTAGATCTTTCAATTACTTTTGAACGTTTTTTTCACATAGTTGATTGTTATTTCAAAAGAAAAATAATTAGTTAGAGCTATTTTTAGATAAAATACTTATTGCATTTTAGAACATTTTTGCAAGTAGAAGATACATTTATCTTTTTTTTAAGTTTTATTGCTTTAGCTATATTTGCTACGTTATTATCGCTATAAGACTGCTGCTCCTGCAGAGTTATCTGGTAGCATCGTGGCAGAGAAGTCAGTTTTCACGCGACTAGACTGATCCGAAATCCCATCCAAGAACGTTTTCTAGAGCGCAGAACTTGATTGTTCTGATACGACTAATAATTACAGGGAAACTCTGCATAGCAAAACAAATTGGCGAGATAATGTATTTCATCATTTTAAATGTAATGGTTTAAACAATAATTATCGAATTATGTAGCAGATTTAGAAAATAAAATTGCACTCTACACCACACGAGACACTGATTTGCCAAGCACACCAAGAATGTTCCTGTTCACAACTCCCCTCACCTGCTTTAATTAACCTATCTCTACCATTGCAAAAATCCCTTTGTCCTTCTCTAATTGATGCTTGTTTTGTTCTGTTTGTGCGGTTAAGTGGGCTTCAATGTTCGATATGTTTTTATTTTATATTTCTTTCTTCCATTCTTTTTCCCTTCGATCGGGCGACCCGAAATGTTGGGCACTCATTTCGGTAACTCGCGATCTCACCTCTAAATACGCCCGTCAACCCTGTCCCAACCTCGGTAAATTAGGTCTCCTGTACACAATCCAACCAGCCGCATCCCTACGAACCAGAATGGCAGTGCCGGATCCCCTCGACAGCAGCAGCAACAGCAGCAGCAACCACACGCCCAACAGCAGACACAGCAACCGAGGCCACAGACACTGACACCGACGCGGGAATCCCCCGCCAATGGGTCGATGGCCATGCAGACGCTCATCCTGACGGTGAACAAGGATGCGACCGGGTACGGCATGAAAGTATCCGGCGATAAGCCAGTGTTCGTCGAGAGCGTTAAACCGGGCGGTGCAGCACGGCGGGCAGGGTTAATGCCGGATGATATGATACTGAAGGTAAAGCAATGCGGACCGGATAAGGATATGCTTTAGAAAATGATAAACTTGGTTTCAATGACAGCTCACTATCTGTCAGCTAATTATACATTTATGTTATTAAAATCAAAATATAAAGTAAAATAGTTTAAATTTTTCATTTAAAAGATAAGCCGTTACAGAGTTTTCAAGTTTAAGTGATAAAATGTCAACCATTTCTGGATTATTTTCATGTTTAATTATAAATTATTCTGAAAGATTTCAATGCTAACACTTCCGTTCTACCAGAAAGCTGTACAAAATTGAATAAGTTTTACACATAATCGATTTCATTTAGCAAAAGCTCAAGAAAGTCGTATAGATGTTACGCTTCAATTTGCAAAGTTACTAGAAATGGTTAAATCCAGTTATGTTTTATGTTGCATAATTTTGAAATTCCATTTAAGTTAACCCGAAGACATAGGATAGAGAATCTAAGTTGTTTTTTTTTTTTATTTTATATGCGTCTGTTAATTTATTTTATATTGATTTTTTTTTGCTTGCATTCCGTTCCCGGACGCGATTCGACATCGAAATTGATATCCTCGTAAAATCCCCATCGGTGCCAATCATCCCCGAATCAACAACAATCCACCTCCCTAGGTCAACGGAACATCCGTGCGAGCGTTAACCCACACAAACGTTGTGGAACTCATCAAAGGTAATGATGCAACTGGTATCGGTGCAGTATAAGAAAATGGGAAATAATAAACAAACAGAAGCACACACGTACATTACGCGGTAATGTACGGTACGGTGCATCATTGTTGCAATCGCAGAATGCACTCCTATTATCAACCCCCAATAAACCTTTCATATTCGCCTATTCCAACTCCGCCAGTTACACTCTCCTTTCATGAGTACACTCACACACATTTAAACACTATCGTACGCTTAGAAGTAGAAGTTTGTAGTTTGTTAGTTGCTTCGAGAATGTTATCCGCTTGAAAGTTTTGTTTTTTTTTATGATTTATAATTTTGTTTTCATTTTATAGTTAAAATAGTTTTGCTAGATGTGCGAATTATTAAACGAAAGCGTTAGCAGTTAAGTGCTTGACAATTTTATTTATTTTTTCTTTCAAATGTTAGACAGGAAGTCATCATTTATCAATTGTTTAATTCTGTAAACAGTTTTTTTAATATTTCCGGTTAGGTGAAATTGAGATTTATTTGAAATTCTAAGTAGCGGTTTTGTTATACAATCGAAAGGTTGTAGTGCTTGATGATTTTAGTATACTAGAAAATAGGCAATTTAAATACAAAAATTAGCGAAAGAACTGTCACCTGTCCAGTGTGGAATCAGCTGTCAAAAATGATTTGAAAATGACACATATAGAGCCATCAATGTCGGTCGTTGTAAAAATACGAGGATACGTTCTCCATGGTCCAACATCGTAAATCTTAATAATGCTCGCTTTCCAAAACAAATTTATCCATCCGTAACAATTTAAGAATTTTGCTTATGATCTTACATTCGCACAAATGTTTCCTTACGCTTCAAGACAGATATCGTTGCGTGCACGTTTTTCACACATTCAACATCAGTTCCGATTTGCGTTTTGTTTTTTCTTCTCTTCTTGCCTTTTCGTTTTGAACGAGCGGAAAGAAAAGTCGAACATTCTCCGCGTTTCGTCCGCTGGAACCACCGCCATGCGAATGGAGGGAAATGTAAACAATCGGTCGAGGGCAACTTTACTTCTGGTCTCGTTTTGCCCTTGCTGGGGTACTGGTACTAACTGCACATTTCACTCACCACCCCGCCAGCACAGTGAGTGAATGTGGATCTGGTTTGGAAAGCCCGGTCCCAACCTCCGGCTAAACCAGTTGCCGCTTCGCTCCTGGGTGGAGTTTCAATTTGTACTCTTTTGCCGTCGATAAACACTTTATCAAGTTATGTATTTCAATAAAATGAAAATTGTCACAGCCCCTTCACGCGTTATGCTGGAGAAACGCGTTATGTTGGAAGCGCGCGCTCTATTTCTTTCTCTATCTTAGATAGTTACATCTCCCAGCTCATTCCCGCTTTTCCAACCCGTACGACCCATTTTCATTGATCAGTTGTGGTGTACCGCACAGTAGTAAAACTTGTTATTTTGGTTCTTTCTTGCGTGTGTGCTTGCAGCATCGGACGTCGTTGAGCTCACCGTACAGCGTGGCAGCAACAGAATGCAGCGACCATCGCCATCGACCAACTCCATCGCCCCGATGACGCCGGTTGCGCAACGGAACAGCATCACCGCTCCACAGCCCGTTGATGTAAGTAACACTGTTGCAGTTGCAGGCGTTTAAATGAGCTGCAGGGCGCAAGAATTGCGTTACCAACCGATACGCTGAACTTAATTAAATGTAAAGACACGAGAATGAAGTTTGAAACATTATAAAGGATATTAATTTGATTCAATTCAGGACCGTTTAATTTTGTTTAGTATATTTCCTTTTTTTGCTCTCTTCTCTATAATTAATTTTATGCGAACCACAACCGATTCTCGCAATTCCCGGTCATTTATACCACTCGTCTCACCGGCTGGGATCGTTTATTTTTCCACGAATTTACTCCATCATCGATCGAAAAATGTCAAGATCATCGGGAGAGACCATCTTTTTTGGGAAGGGGCCGCTCGACAGAGTGGTAGCGCGTTTTCCTTTCGATCGGTCTAAAAATATTCCCAATCTTCGCCTTCTCGCGATGGTAGGAAACGGTTTTGCCAGAACGTTACCATCCCGTATGTCCCGTGCTCAATTCAACGGATGTTTTGGTAGGAGGAAGATCTGTGTGGTTTGCATTCGCTTGGAGATGCTAATTTCTTCATCACATTATTTCTGGTCGCTTCCAAAACGGATCCATCACAACGCTCTCCCCTCCTGTCGTACTATTCATGGCGATGGTCTAAACGCGGGCATTGTGTATGTGTGTGATCGCGATAGGGAATTGCGTTATTTCGGGATTTTCCTCCCAATTTTCCCAGCTATGGAATTTTGCGAACACGTTGGAAAAAGTAACGTTTCCATATGTTTCTCCCCATCTCCATGTGCGAGGTAACTATAAAAGGGGCAAATGTATTTAGACAGAGGGATTAAAGGGTTGTCTGCGCAGATGATCCTTTTAGCCGCAAAAAGCATCTTACGACTTTCGAATGGAAGATCAATTATGGAACATATCCAAAGTTCACTAGAGGCAAAGCTAGCCAACAGGTTCGGATTCGAATCTAATCAACAATCCAATATGTAATATCTCATGTGTATTTTATTCATTGTATCAATAGAAAAGCATCATTCACATCAATTCGAGCTCTAAAGCGTTCCATGAATCTTTTAATCACTCGTAAACTCTTGTAATACCTTTAAATTCAAGATTTAAAGAAAAAAAAAACAAAAAAGATTTTACTGGATCTCTTATAGATATGAAATATCTCACGCTTTGCAAGTCTTTGATGCCATTTACTTTTTTTTTTATTCATAAAGGACGGCCAGGAGGCCGTTTGGACGTTTGTAGATCGTTGAAGATTTATGAATCTTTAGAAGTTAATGCATCTTCAGATTCAGAGCCGTTCAATCGGTTAAAAGAATCATTTATATTTCAGAATCTTATGAAGATTCACTGTATATTACAATATCTTTGCTTTATTTCTTTCTTTTCAGTGCGCAAAGCAACGGGAAATGGAAGTGCACAAGATGAACACGCTGCAGTTAATGCTCGATCAGGTGAAGAAAAACCGTGATAATCTTATCGCAAGCAACAAACCGCGCGTGGAAGTTGCCCGGGCCGATGCGACGATCCAGAAGCTGGAAAAGGAACTGCAACAGATGCTTGGCGAGGTAACGTTTTCTAGTATCGATTTTTGCATTTGCCATTGTAAGGAGTTTTCAATCGTCCACATTCTTTTCTTCCCAATTATGATGTAATAATTTCATTTTATCGTCCACATCCAATCTCTGGGATCGTCACTGAGGGGAAATACACATGGGTGTGGAGCGTTCTCTTTCTTTTGTTGTTGGTTTTTTGTTTTCGCACAATCACTTTACGGTGGAATATTTGCACTATTCATTCGTGGTTGAAGGAGATGTGTTTGCTATTACGGTTATGTTTTACAGTGCGGAAATGGTTCTACATAATGTTTTGTAATGCTCCTCTCTTGTGTAGCACAGTTTTGCACCATTCGATGGGGTGTTTTTTCCACCGGTGCGGTTTGCATTTGTGGTGAAGGTGTTTTTTCTGTCTGTTTTCCGGATTGTTCCCCTTTTCTCTTTGTAAAACGGTGTTTTGCACCGGTTTGTTAAGCGGTAGCACTCGCTTAGTGTATTTAAAACTGCAGGCGCGGGTCGTATGAGATGGTTTGTTTATTATTTAGGTAAATGTTTCTATACAGTGCGAAGCGATTACTTCTTCGTCGTTCATTGAGACACGATTTGATTGGAAAATGAGCATCTACCACGCGTTTCGGTTCATGTTTTATGTGCTAGTTTGTATGTTGCCTCGATGTTCAGTATGTATTAGATGGTAAACATTTATATAGTTGGTAAACGACAAGCGAATCGCCACTGCAATAACCAATCACTGCAAATTAACTCCAACCATTTAACGGTGCCATTACAACATGGAAGGGCTTTCAGTAATTTTAAAAAAAAATTTAACATTTCATTCGGCACAATCGGTGTACTGTTTTGTGTTTTTAATTCCAATCAAAACCATTTTCCATTGTAAGCCCACCAACACACGGTGTCGCAAAACGTTTGGAATAGAACAACGGCAAAGCAACCAGAAACATGTACACGCAAATACTGTCCGGCGCCTTTCAATGCTCTCATCATTAAGTGTCATAAATTAACACCACGGTTTCATCAAAACGCATGATGGCAGTTTATACATCATATGCACCTCAAATGTTCCATATCTTAAAGACAATTGTTTCCCTGTTGAAAGGAGAAAAAAACGCCACGCAAATTGCGTCCTGAAACTGCAACAAACTCATCGCTTGTAAATGATCCCCGTGGCGTCATATGCCCTACCGATACGGTTATAAATGCATTCCTTGAAAGGTCAACCGTATCGTTTTTTTTAAGTAATATTCTTTATTTGCCAGGGTTGTTAAACGTCAGGGGAATTACAAATTTTATGTTTGCATTGCTTCTGTTTTTTAAGGCGCTCGCTCCGTGTTTTTCCTCTCTTATTGCTGCGATATCAGTTATGATGTGCATTTTATCATATATCGTTGCAACAGAATGTTTACCGAGTTTGCAAATTATGTTTTCTCCCAGTCTTGATGTATACGATGGTTTTTTTTTTTGCAAACGAATGCTCGTAGGTGTTTGCTCTTCGTTTCGGAACGGTTTTTTTCTTCTTCGGATATGTACGTTAGTAGAAGTTCCACTGTAATTTTCTTTGTTTGGTTTATCAAGTAGAAAAAAGAGTTGCGAATGATGTCGATTACGCTACTGTTTATTGTTTTTTTGTTTGTTTTTATGGAATGTTTTTTTCTATTTACATTTTTGTGCATTTATTACAAACCATTGTAATTTAGATGTTTTGCTTTAGCATATTGTTCATTAATTTTATCTAGCTCAGGTAGCAGTCATTCAGCGATTTATCTTATATAATTCGATACATCAGTTAGAAGTATATTTTAAATATTTTGAATTATTATTTTACATAAGATATACGGATATGTCCATGGTCTTGTACGACGTATTTTAAATATTTCGAATGGTATTTTAATGAACTGAATTTTTAAAACTACCTATTATAGAATTTGATGAAGGCAACTGTGTCCGAGTATCATTTATTTTCTTCAGAATATGCATAGACGCATTTTTTGTAAATTAGACATCTTTATCTTAACGTATTTGTCATGAACGTGTGAAAAGCATATTCAACGAAATTGTGCATTTTCTCGTACATCGTTTATTCTCCGGAAAACTGAAGAGATGTACAAGCTACGCGTAGATTTCCGAGCTTATTTTAAGCATCATCATATACTGAGACATTCATTGAAATTAACGGATAAGACTTCTTGCCGTTAACATGGTTTCAATTGAGTTTTCACCACCATAGTGTGATCTAAACTTCCTGCGGACCTTCTGATTGTTTGCTATATTTTATCTTTTTATTATCAACCAGTACGGCAATATAAATTATGTATTATTCGCTATTTCTCATCATACCGAAAGGGGATTGTAATTTGAAATGTCTCCTTCCTTAGCAATATGTTAACGTGGTGTCTTCTGTTATCGGTTACTGGCACGGTCATATTATCTACACCTCTTTTTTCTCGCAAAACAAACTTCCGCACAAATTTTAGCCGTTCATCATCACCATCTTGATTACCCCATTTGGTTTCGCGCATTCTAATACAAATATTTAATTTCCTTCTTTTTTTGGGTCGCTATACTGAACTGAATGAATGAATAAAAAAAACCTACACATATACACACCGTCCAAAACACCTTTCTATCCACGATCCTTCGTATCCTTTTCTTTCTTGCTCGCTTTCCCCTCCATTCGCATCATTCATTCACAAACCGCGCGGGTGCTCCATCGGACGCATCGCGCTCAACGATGCGCGCCCTATGTTCCCATGTATTTCGGTACTTCCTGTTCCGCTCGACCACAGCCCGGCTCGTACCCGGCGTTCAGCCCCTCGACGCTCAGCTCACCGCCCCTGTTTCCGCAACCGCAGCTCCCAAACAGTGGGACCACCACCTCAACCACGCCTGCCTTTTTGTCGCGCTTCCCCCGCTCGCTGTCCTCGCTGAGCCTGGGCACGAAGAAGAAATCGTCCGACTCCAAAGAGATAAGCTCCCCGACGGCGGCAACCTTGTTCGGTTCGCCCGAGTGCCTTAGCCCTACCGATGGTCCGTTCGCTGCCGGTGGCCTCCCAACTTCGGGGAGTGGTTCCGGTGGAACGCCCACCAAGATGAAGAAGTACAGCGTCAGCAATGCAACCGATCACCTGCATCATCATCACCATCATCTGCACGGTAACCATCATCCGCATCACATGAACCGCAGTGGACACTTCGGCGGTAAACAGCAGCAAAGTGCGGACATACCTCCACCGCTGCCACAGCGCAACAACATTCCAAAAAAGTCCGAAGATACGGTAGACATGATGCTGGTCGGGTCGCGTCGTAATATCCTCGTGTCGGATCTGGACCATCAGCTCGTGGCACAGGATACCGCCAGTCTCCATTCGGCGGGATCGTCCGGTTCGGCCAGCTCGAAGACGAGCAGCGGTGGAAAATCATCCCGGGGCAAGAAAAAGAATGGCGGTGGTGGTGGTGGTGGTGGTGGTGGCAACCACAACAGCAATAGTAGCAATAAAAATAATAATGCGAACAACAATATAGCGATGGAGTCGCCGGTTGGGGAGGGAATGGTGCCCACGGGCAGTGTGGCCACCGCGACCAGCACCACAGAGTTGCAGGCGGAGCCACCACCCTTACCACCGCGTCAACCCGGCATGCTGGAGGTGGTGAACCAGAATCTCATTATGAACAGCGACAACAACGCTGGTAGCAATTGCACCAACAACAGCACTGCGGGCGCCGGCACACCCAATGGAAATAACAACGGCAGCAGTGTTGGTGGCCGGGGCTCGGTCGAGATGCGTCCGCCACCGAACAGTATCAATACGCTGATGAACTATCCGCTCATAACTACCTGTACGTCAGTGCGGGACAATATGACCGCCGCCTTTCCGCTTTCCTACCGCCCGAACATAGTGCACCAGATGCAGCAGCATCAGCAAACCACCGTAAGTAGTAGAAACAGAAAGAGAGTGTGAGTGAGAGGAAGAAATGTTAAGTGCAGAACGCAATAAGTAACGCTGTGGCGAGAGGAATGTGTGTATGGGTTAAGAAACATTGTTCCCGCTGCTCCACACGGTTTCAAACGTGCTGTCAGGGGAATGGGTGCGAGGATGACGGCTCTCTAGATACTAAACACCTTTGTACAGTGATCAAGCTATCCACAACTAAACCTGATTCCTTTTGTCTATACGCGGGCACTAAGCACACGCCTACCCACACACTCCTCACTAGAAACGTGTCTTAGTCTGTGCCTTCTACCGTAGCACCTTTTGCCGTGTAGTGAAAAGTTAGATACGATACGTTAGAGATGTTTTAAACTTCAACCCGAACGAAACTGTACAGCCTTTATTTGCGGGTAGTGCGTACACTATCGATCGAGGCGTTACGCCATAACCACCATAGTAGCCGGTACCGAAATGACCGTTTAGTAACTATTCCATCGCTTCTCATACACATAGGGCTTACGAGGGATGAGTTTTTCCTGCTTTAACACAACTCAAAAAAAAAAAATAAACGTTCCTTCGAGTGTTCGTGATGCTGTTCTGTCTATCTGTCTGTCTTGTTTATCTGTCTGTCCCGTCCCGTTTTTCACCACTATATGAAATTCCCGAAAATCCCTGCCATCCCTGGTGCTGTACCTGTTGAACAACAGATGTATCTCTCTGTTTCCCTGTTGTATATAGTTTTCCGCTTTATTTTTCTTGTTTTTTTATTTATGTATTACCTGATTTCATAATTTTGTACATATCTTTTCTTTTTTTTTTACGTTTTTGGGTGTTTGGTTTCTTTCTAATGTTTGTTTGTTATGGCTGTGTGTAAATGAAATTTTTATAGTTATTTTTGGAAGATCCGAAGCATTGACGATTTATGCGTCCACGTTTTCACTATCGGACAACAACCGTTGTTCAGGTTTATGGTCGGATACACATTTTTATCATCTTGGTTTCGATGAAACGAGCTGATTGACCATTATTAGTACGAAGTTTGGGTAGTTAGTTCTTAGAGTTGGCTTTGGTTACATTTAAGTTGGTAATAAAGTAGTTATTTGTGCGTAACTAAATAAAAAGCATGCTGCTCGTACGATTGATGCTTCATGGTTTAGTATAGTGACTAACGCTGCACGTTCAATTTACATTCATTAGGATAATTTGCATGTTTTGATAAATAACAATAGAACATAACACACGGAAAACAATGCCACATTGAGTTTCGTGTAGATTACGGGTTTTTTTTTTTGTTCCAAGCGTTGCATTTCCTTGTCTTGGAATGCCGATCCGTTCTCTCCGCTTCTTGTATAAAAAGCCATCGTGGTGGGTTCCCGTGGGCATATCCTCCCGTTAGTGTACAACGTTATCCTTCTATGCTTTCATATAATAGAAAAAATATCACGATTCGAAAATTACAGAATGTTACAGTGCTCTTGCTAATATTACTCTTTTATTTCATCGTGTTCCGTCAGGCGATGAATCAATCGGCAGCGGCAGCAGCAGGCGTGAACCAATCGATCAACAAGAAACATCGACGCATTGTATCGTCTCCGGAAAATATCGGCTCGAAGGATTTCGGAATGGTGGGTGATCATCATCATCATGGCTATCGGCATCACAAAACATCGTCCGACTCATGGGACAAGCGATCGGAGATAACGCCACCGGGCACACCGCCTCCACCGTACCTGAGCACATCGATGACCGGCAGTGGTAGTCCGGGGGTTGTCGGTGGGCATCACCATCAACACCCGCATCATCAGCATGGTGGTCATTTGCATCACGATGAGCATACCACTGCCGGTGATCTGGCAATAGCGAACCCTCTCAGTAGCATTAACAACAACCACCACAGCACGGCAGGAAACAATGGCACCACCAACGCGGCTGGCAGCAACAATTTTAACAACATTAACAACAACAATGGAGCGAATCATATGACGTCTTCTTACCATGCGCACCACCATGGACAGTCGCCGGTCGGTGGTACGAATGCGGGTACCGGCGGCAGTACCGTGCCGGGGAGTATTGTCGCTGCGCAGGCAAACGTCGCCCAGAAACCAATCATCTCGATGGAGGACGATGATATCTCGGACCAGGAAAGTTTCATCGAAGAAAACAGTCCATTCCGTTCTCTGACGCAACTGCTCGAGGCGGAAAAGTCCGTTTATCTGGCGGTGTTCCTCAACTTTGTGCTCACCAACTCCGATCCAGCAGCATTGCTCTTCTATCTGATTACGATGCTGTACAAGGAGGGCAGCGTCAAGGATATGCGCAAATGGGCGTACGAGATCCATTCGACATTCCTGGTACCGGGAGCGCCATTGCTGTGCGCGAACGTGGACGAAGCACTGGCACGCGATATCGATGACGTGCTGCAGAAGGAGAATGACAAGGCGGAAATACTGCGCATGGTTTTCTGGCGCAGCCGGTTGAAAGCGAAGGAAACCATCAACCAGCAGCTGCAGCAATTTCAAACGAAGCGCACTGCCGGGCTCGGTACGATGTACGGACCGAACGATCAGCAGTTGCAAAAGGCTAGAGGGGACAAGGTGAAGGAGCAACGAATCATTGACGAAACACTGCTGCCTAAGCTACAACAATATCTGTAAGTATGACTTTAGACCATCCACAATGAGCGATGCTTTATTGAAAATTGTATTTTACCTTTTTTTCGGAATTAACGATGTGCGCATAGTGATGACCTGGAGCGCGAATCTCCCAAGGAGGATCCAAAGAAGTCGGCCTTATGTTCGGCTCTGTCGACCGTACTGATGCGGTTCTTCGTTACCCGCTGCAATCCCGGCGGACCGATCGACAAGGTACACCACTTCGTTAGCCGCGAGAAAAGCTTCAAAAGTCGGCTCATGACCAAGAACCGGAAACAAACGATCCTCGGCCACAACCTGCACCTGCAGCCGTACTATGAAGTGACCCGTTGCAATCACTGTCAAAACATTCTCTGGGGTGTTAGCCCACAGGGCTACCATTGCACAAGTACGTATCCTGCTGAGAACGGCGGAATCGAGATATTGAGACGTTTCGATTTCTAATTGGGTGTTTTGTTTGTGTTTCTTTTTAGATTGCGAGTTAAACATCCACCGGGCGTGTGCAAAAGATCTGAACGAATACTGTCCTGGGCCGGCGACACAGAAGAACGACAGTAAAATCACCAAACTCATGGAAAAAATCTCAAGTCGTAATCATCATCAAGGTAGGAATGGCCAGGAAAATCAGTAGATTGTGTGCAAAATTGAATATACACTAATTCGCCGTTTGTTTTATTGCGCTTGTAGATAAATCTCGCCGACATGATGATGATACGACAGCAGACGACACAACTATTAGTGGTGAGTTCAATTCTAATAAAAATGCTAGACTCATTGGTGTAGAATGTATCAAAATTTGTCAAGCTGGTACTAAATTACTTACGAATGTTCAATATGTCATATGTTACGACAATCAAATGTCAGAATTTGAAGTTTCTCACATTTTCAGGGATGTGTCCAGTCAGTGTGTTGGATGAATTTTTTTCTGAATTCCTGTTCCTGTACTTAAAAACGATAATTAAATCATTTAAGACTACATTTCCCCTTAACATTAGAACTACTACTAAACTTTTTCCTTTAAATTATTACCTAGATTATGCTTTTATAATTGTTATTATTATTTTATTTTGTACAATGAACATATACTCGTCTATACTTGAGTTACGTGGATAAAGCGTTCTATAGAAGTGTAAGTCGATTATTCACTTACACATTCATTTCGACAATTCAAATCTTCTTGCTTGGTGTAACGACCTATTCAGTCATGCCAGCCATATAATGGCTTTCTAGGCTTATAGATATCACGTAGTTGGATAGCCTGTCCTCACTATGGGGGAACGGTCTGGATGGGATGTGATCCCCGGTCCTGTCGTTTGAAGACCGGCGCCGCTATCGCCTCTGCCGCCGGTCCGGCCTATCCAAATTTAGACGCTCCTTTTAATATAGCGTTAATAAAGCGACAAATATGACAAATGCAAAATTAAAGTCAAACAAACACAAAAAAAAACAAGAATTATCAAATTTTAATATCCGCGGATTTCCGAATCCGCGTTCGTAGGGAACCACGTAACTCAAGTAGCACTGTATTTTCAATTGACATGGTAGATTAAATTTGTAAAAGTAACACATCAAATTCGGTAGAATTATTTAGCCCGGCCTGTGGCGGATGCGCTAGCAATGACGATCTTCACACGATGAGACCGGGGATCGAATCCAATCCGGATCCTGCTCTCTCAGAGGACTATCCAACAAGATGGTATCTATTATTCTTATCAGCCATTATGTGGCTGGCATGACCAACCATGTCCGTCACGACCAAAGAGAAGAAGTTTAAATTGAAAAATCAAAACCATTAAAATGAAGCAAACCTTGTAAAAATGACATCTTGAATGAATTTTTTATTTGTCAAGTGCAGAACCAAGCGTAGTAGTAAGTTTGGGAAAATAATAGAAGTCAGCGGAAACCCACGATAAATTAAGTCTCGTGAAAAAAAATTTAAGTTCCGGAAAGCAGACAGAAAAATTGCATGACAACTTTCTTATTCGTATTCGGTACAGATGCACTATAACAAATCAAAACAAAATTTGTATTATCACACAATTTCTCGCCAATCTCCATGAAACGCATAATAATAATCTCAATTGACCTGCCCCACACTGGAAGCCCAAAAATGGTATCCATTTTGGCTCGGTCCTATTTCAGGTGCGTGCGCCTGTGTGCGGTGTCGTGTCCGTATTTATGGGAAAAGCTACTTCCATTTCCACAGCGCTGACGCCAACAGCATAACGGAATAGATTTTCTCTGCGGTGTACGCGTAACCGGTTCGTAGGCTGCGATCAAGCAGAGCATCCAGCAGTTTAATTACCTACACTACTTGCCCGCAGAGCTCTTTCATGCGCTTCAATGGTGGTGGGGCGGTAGTAGCGATATGGACAAAACCCCTTAGAAGGGTTTACGTCATTTTCATGTTTCCGAAGAAGGTACGACCGGGGAACTTGTTTCCCTTTCCAGTGTGCGCCATCCACTCACGAGTAATCTACGTTGTTTCACCGTACGCATTACCAACTTTCTTAGTGTTAGCAAACAGAAATCGAATTTGTCACGCCGTAAAGGTGGCTTTTGATAATAAGGCGTGATCGGCATCGTTATGAACACGCCATCGCCGACCTCCGATGCCTAAAGCCTTCCGATGACTAAACGAACAAAGTGGTCAGCACGTGCGTGTAGTGAAGCTCACCTTTCCCACTGTCAGTAGTTGCGTTGATGTTATTTCTGAAGAGAATTCAACGATTCCAACATGCACCAGCTTGTGGAACGTTAGCTGAAAGATATGTATACACAGCGAGCGCGAAATTTATCGCAAATGATTTACTTAATGTGGGTTCAATTGTCTTTCTCACCTCTTGTTGTACACTAATTAGCAAAGCAATATTTTATTCCAAGCTTTTCAATAACAAGAGCGGAAATCAAGTGCATTTATAATTTATTAAACCTGTACAATGCCTTTATCAGGCGCTCCTCTTGTGTGGTTCCTGAATTGATTATGGTATCAGTAAAACGGAACGCTACTTCTTCTTCTTTGTGCAGCTTTTTTACACCATAAGGTTTTTTCTTCTTTACATCGCCCTTTACACGTGGTGTGTGGTGCATTTCCTGGGATTCCACGCAATCTCATTCACTCTCAATGGTTCGCGATCGCGCGAAGCCAAACAGTTAAATGCGCGATGTCAAAGAGCATTCTCTCTCGCACGCACACACACATACGCGCAGAGCCAACTTACTCACCGTCGCCGTCATCGCTCGATGTAGCTTGATTCATATTTTTTCTCACTCGCGAACCAACACTATTTCTCTCGAAACATGGGCCCGCTAAAGAACCGGGAACCCTAGCAGTGAGAATTCACCCTGTTATAACAGGCGTGGAAAGACAAGGCATGGAAAAATCAACTAAATCCATCCTTGTGACTGTTCACTTTATCTCATCCATCGCGTTTTATCGTAATCCCACGAACGTACGACTACGATGATGATGATGGTAGCGGGCGTCTCCATTGTAAAAATGTGCGCGCTCGGTGCAAAATGTGCGCCAACCAATGCGCGACACTTGCGTGTGGACAGCGCAACGGTAGACACATTCAAACAGTCGAATGGTAACGCGGATGATGAACGGACATCGCTACGTCGCCGTGTCGCGCTATATTTCCGTGCAGATTCGTTCGGTTTTCCAATGAATGAAACCATTTCGTTGATGGTTTTTGTTTTATCTGTACTGAAACATACACATGCTTCAGATTAATATGACAATTGTGCTAGTAAGGTGACATCAACATCGGAGGTTAATTTTTACTTTAAAAATGTGGAAAACCTTAACCGAAGTTTATATCTTTTTAATTTACAACAAATAGGAGTGTGCAGTGTAATATTTATTGATTAAACTGTAGTGCCAGTATGGCGCCATTAAACAACAGTATGGCGTAGTGTGGTGGTACTTGTAGTTGTGTGCAAAAAAAAAACAAGTGTGTGTTTTGTGATGGTTTTGCAGTTAAGCAAGCATAGCACAGCTTGTATACTCAAGGTCGTTCGTTGATCAAACAATATCGCGACCCCGACCTTCCCAAATGAGAAGGTGGTAAAGATCGGCAACGATTTCGTGAAATACAGAATGGTGTAGTATCTTGCCTCGGGTCGCAGCACCATCATCGCAGTTCGTAGAATTATCGCGGCACTTTGCGTAGGTGCTACGATGTCATCACCATCTGTGACGAACAGATGGGGTTCTTTTTTACCCATTACTTTTGCTCACGCTCATGAAGTTAATGTTAACTGTTGTACGTGCTAGACACAGCAGCTTATGTTAACGCCACCGCTTTGTTGGATGTTTACATTGCTTTGTAGAAACGTTGTAAAAGTTTAGCAATCCTGGCTGATCGGTGTCATTCTTATGACATGATCAAGCAATGTCAATCAATGAGGAAATGAAGTATAATAGCAAGCTTTGCCCAGTGGCTCTTTATTCTCGCATTTAGGAAGGTGTAATTCCAACTGGAATTAGTCTTTTTGTCTAAAAAGTAACTCCTGTTCCCAACAACAACTTCATTCCTTCGTCAGATCGTGCCAGGTCTTCAACAATAACTGCGATGTTAAGGATGATTGTATACGAAACATGCACCACATTAATAGATCGTTTGATCTTCACTATAAAAGCAAAACCCAGCAGCTCATTGCAAGATATGACCAGTATGTGCCACCCACGGATACCGTACATTGGTTTAGTTTAACCAGAACCTCATACCAGCAGTAAATCCAACAATTTGCCGACATTGTGTGCGTTAAGCGGTGCGGTATGCAGGGAGGGGGCCGTTGTGTAGTGTGTGCCCGTACTGTTGACCGTGTGTTGGTGATTGCTTTGGCAGCGTCACAAGGAAAAACGTAGCTTTATTTAAGACCATCGTCACTGTGGATTGGGTGGGTGCTCTCGTTGTGAATGATTAATTGCGATGAAGTTAGTTTTCAACTATGCGGGACCTTCCCGAATCATCTGGGTCGTTTTAGTTCGCGAAATTTTGCTCGATCGTTTGCAACTAGTTGTAACGAGAGCTTCCCGTGATCTGTTGAAGCGGTGAAAGATAAAGCAAGTGATCATTAGTGATCATAAGGAGTTTTGTATAACATTCTTAGCTCCAAGAGTAGTGACACCTCCTGGTCGTGCACATTTTTGTGGTTTGAGTCGTTAATTCAAATTTAAAATATTTAAATATCGTCACCAAATGGCGTTGCCGCATGAATAATTCATTCAAAGAACATGCGAACACGAGACAAAACCGTTGTCCGGTTGTCGATTTTTAGTAGTTTTGTTTTTAATCTTTCACTTCACCCTGCTTTTTTAACCGATTTTTGGCCCTGCCTGTAAAACATTCCTTTGCAGTGAGACGGGGTGGGCCACCCCACCGAACCGCCTCCTGTCATCCTGTCAAACGTCTAACCGTGACGAAGAACCGTTTTCTTTACGGTTTGAGAAGTGTTTTTTGTTGTTGCTGAAATGGATGTTTCCGAGCGAAAGAAACGTTACTGTGCTCCTGTGGTTTGGGTTGAGGCGGTTTGACGGTTTATTTTTAAAATTTCCGTTCCTCCATCAGCTGAAACAGCAGACGAGAAGTAAGGGAAGAAAAAAAATCCCCATGAGTGTGCCGCCATATACCATGTTAGAGGATCGTGGACACAAACACGCATATATGCATATTTGAACTTTGTGTAGAAAACTAACAGCAAAAAAACAGACCAAATCTCCCCCGCCAAATCCATACCAAGATAAACACATACGGAACGAAACGACGGTGTTCTTCGTTTGCCCTTCTTTCAGTCGATTGACGGAATACTTTTTTTGTTGTTTCGTTTCAACAGTTTTCACAGTACACTGTTTATGCGTGAAAAATCCATCTTGCTTAGTGAATATTGGGAACGTTTCTCTCGTTGTTTCTCGCCCATGCCACCACACTCGTGCAACAATACAGCGTACGGTAGTGTTTATGTGGTTCGTGATAGTGAAGTACGAAGGATACAAGTCTGTGGTTCAGTGCCACGACCTTCCGGCGTTGTGAGTTAAAAATTGCTTAGAAGAAAAAAAAAGTTACAACCTGTGCCCTGTGTGTGATCGGTTTGAATGCATGCCAGCAAAGGGACGTCTAGCAAGTCAGCATCAAACAGTGTTTCATGATGTGGTTCCGCACGGGAAGCTTTCCAGATGATCGGTTCAGTGTGTCGACGTTGAAGAAGCGCATGCGGCGCAAGAACAAGAGCAGTGATGATGGCCAAAAGCAAGCCGATGGTGAGCAGCCAGCAACCGGTAGCACCGCTACCAAGTCAGAAAGCGTGCGACGAGAGAAGAGCAAAGATCGCAAGGGTTCGACCGATCGGGCCGGATCGCCTGGTTCGGCGACGGGTCCGGTCACGATAGGGCTGATGGTCATACGGCCCCCACCGCGGACATACAAAAAGAGTTCGTCAAAGTCCCGGCTCGATGGTGCAAAGAAAACAATCACGATGCCCATCACGGACACGCGTACGACGACCGGGTCTGCCACGATCAAGAGTTCCAAATCGAACACGAACCTCAACATTAACACGCTGATCAAGAATAAGCTGAACCACAACAAACATTCGCCAGCGAAATTTCTGGCGAAGTTGGTCGATCATCACGATGGAGCTACCGATGGGAAAACTCCTCTCAATGGTCCATATCCGTTGTCTCCCAGTAAATCCGTAAGCAACTGTTTAAACTTTGGTAATAGGCAGAAAAAATACAGTGGAACATCGTTTATCTGACTTGGTCGGTACTTGAGTGGAGCCGAATAATTCGACTCCACACATAAAGTTTGTTATTATTGGAAAAATCAATCTGTAGATTTTGCTTGAACTTGATCATTGCATATCGTGGTGACTTTAAATTTGATGCCTCCAATGCCGTTTTAATAGTAGAACTATCAAATAACTTTTGGAGCTGTCATTTTTGAGTAGCATGGATAAACAAAGATCTGGCTTAAAAGAGATATCCAGATAAACGGCGTTTCACTATAACAATTGCACAGTTGTGAGACGACAGGCAAAAAGTGTTGCAAATAATGAAAACAATTTGAAAATCTAACCTTGAGTTACAACTGATACTATTTTTATATCAAAAGCAAAGAGCCAACTAATTAGTATTACTCCTCTAGCAGAATCCATTTGCCCTTTTGCCATGTTATCTTACTGCTGTGCAGAAACAGACGATGTGCGGCCACTTAGAAGAAGCGCACATTAAAAACCAGATGTTTAACTGCCTCATGTTTTGTACGTTTTGTTTCCGCTTTCCACACGATCAAACGGTCATGTAATAAACAATGCCACGGTGACAACATGTGGCCCTAAATTTGAACCGGGCTGTCGATGGTTTTCCCACACACACACACAATCTCGTCTACTTGAACGGACGAACCGTAAACAAACAACGATCGCACGCAGATAAGCAGCTCTCGTTCACATCTGCTGCATCTCAGCAGTAGCAATCTCGCACCAGGCCACCACAAGAAGTACAAACTGCAGAAGTCAAAGTCGCGCAAAACCCTACAGCAACAGCAGAAGCGATCCTCAATTCCTTCGTCTGGTGCGGGCGAAAGCTTTACAAAAACACCCGAACCACCATCGGCAGAAGGTGAACGGGGAGAAGCGGAAGCAGGGGAAGAAGGAAAAGCGCGCGCCAATGAAGTGGCTGATTCGAGTGACACCACCGGAAATGGTAAATATTTCGCATGCAACCGTAGCGTGAGGTGAAACGGAAGGTTTGATAAGATTATGTTGCTGTCAACGGTTCAAGTGGTAATGCAATGACCGCTTCGGCTCAACAGCAAATAAAATGTCGAACAATACTTGTCCTCGTTGTATATGCTATGTGATATTTTAAGTATTTGATTTTTAATTTATTTGTTTAACATACGCGCGAAGTCTCCGACAGAATACATTACCGATGTAAATATGCGCGTGTTTCCGTTACGGGCTGTAGCAGGCAAAAATCATTCCAGTTATAACCCTCTAGGTGGTTTGCCCAATATTTCATTCGGAAGAGATCAGTTTTCGTTAAGCATAAGACAACGTTAACCGGTAGTGTGAGAAAGCATGACGCATAGGACTCGTGGAACAACGCGTCTCGAACCGGTTGGGTAGCCTTCAGTTTGAGTAGACAATGTCGCGCCAAAAACCAACAAGTCGTTGTTGACATATGCTTGAAGGAAACTTTTTTGTTGTTGTTATATTCTTCGTTGGGCTAGTGAAGCATCCTGCGCGAATGACATCATCTTAGCCTGGGTACAACGGAATCCATTCCTAATGGTTAATTTCGTCATTCGCCGTTCGTTAATTTTTCGAATGCTTCTTGAAACTGACGACGGGTCTTCTTCAAATACCAAATAAGAAACTGAAGAAGCCATTGTACACCGTGCACATGAAGTATTACACCATTAGCGTTTTGATAAAAGCTTGGCAAATTTTCATACTAGTTTGAATTTGTTTCTGTATTTTTTTGCATATTATTAAATTTATCTTTCTGAATTCTACAGAGCGAGGAACCAACACATCTTTAGCACGTCAGCCATCGGATCGCCGTCAGGACCAGAGTGGACAGCTAGCTAACACTAGTGGCACTTCCGACCATCTCAACAGCTCATCGTCCGACGCTTACGCTTACAAACAGTCCGCGGATGATGATCAGTTCCGTGAAAAGTAAGTTATTCTCAGGTGCGCCCGAGTAGTAATATAGACTAAGTGGAATCTTTTATCTCTATCTTCCTACCAGCGTCAAATCCAAATCTGCCCCGGTATCGGTAAACCGATCCGAATCGTACAAGGAAAGATCGCAGAAAAAAACACGCACCACGCGACGGAAAACATCCGATCCGAGTCTGACAAAAACGGCGTAAGTAACAATATTTTGGGCGCACGTTCCCAT
This sequence comes from Anopheles minimus, assembly GCA_000349025.1. Lineage (NCBI taxonomy): Eukaryota > Metazoa > Arthropoda > Insecta > Diptera > Culicidae > Anopheles > Anopheles minimus. The sequence continues at coordinate 3,769,601 of KB663677.1, forward strand.
ACTGAATATTACCACAACATTAAATAATTGCATACGAGAGAAGTTCTTGCACAATCCCGCTTACGGTGTTCTCAATCATACCGGCTGGAAGTGTTTAATATTTATTTTTAAAACACGATCATTTGAATCTGGATGACGCCTGCCACGGCCCGCACTATGGGCCAAACGGAAGGCTAGTTGAGTTATGGATTTAAAAATATTTTCCTTAGCATTTAAGTGAAGGCAAAAAAATGCACACTCGCTTTGAGCTAGCAAGAAGATCGCTTAAGAGGTACGCGACGTGTTTTGACGCGTGCAGAACATAAAGCACAAGAAACGTGAAGTCGTGCCGCACAAATATTCCAAGCGGCCAAGGGTGAAGAATGTGATGAGCAACACACTTCCCATACAACCCCCGCGGCAGTTGATAGTGCCGACAGGCGGGTTGTTTAGTTACGTGCGGATTCTTAAGATGAGCAGGAGAAAAAAAGGAAACACGTACCGATTGCCATGACGTCACGATGTGTGCGTAAGTGTCCAGGGATGGGGGAAGGTGTTTCGGATGAGTGGAAAGCAGTGGAAGCATGATTGACTACGATCGATTAATGAACCAACGAACCACCACCACCACCGTCATCACCTGGATTGTTCCGCTAGCTCGAGAGAGGGAGTAGGACGCAAATCGTAAACCAACCGGTAAAGATAAATAGCTGACGTAAGCCGAAAATAGAACGTTTTATACTGCCATCGGGATGATGATGATGACGACAACCACCACAACCAACCATCACCACTATCCCCGATGATTATGGTTGATGCTATGGTTTGTTTGCCGTTGACCTGCTTCTAGGCATCGGAGGAAATATTTTCCCTTGTTCCTTTTTTATTTTGGGTCCAATGTTACCGGGAAAACATCACTACGTAAACATCATCATCAACACCGGCGGCAAAATAGTCGCTTTCGGTTGCGGGTGATAATGTCGTCGGTTTGTTTTTCCTGTGACACGCGGCTAGTATCATGCCAGGATTAGTATCGTCAGGAAATGATACAAAAGCCTGGCAATTACTACCATAAAACGGAGCAGCGCTCATGTGTGTGTGGAATTTTAATCACTCTTTTGTAGCAGGTTGAAATAAAAAAAAATTGGCAAGATTCAGTATGAAGGACTGCTAGTGTCCCAGAAATGTTCAGCATATCCTGACCAAGCAATGAAAGTGGTACAATTAGATTCCGATAAGTATCAACACCACTTATCATTACGTACGGAAACAAATGACAAACTGGCGTCTAGCTGGTGATAGTGAACTGGAGCGATTATATGACTACATTAGGAAGATGCGCTTTCTCCTCACATCATGAATGAAGCTTCGAATCGCGGGTATCGTTGCACACTGATCTACATTGCGCACACTGCCGGACATTTCCGACCTGCACACCCGGCGGAATTTTCCTTGCCAATGAATTAGCCTGGGCCCAACGTTTCCACCTGTACACACGGCAGCCAAGCCCCTTCCGCCATTCGTCCTTTTTATCGTGGCAAACGCGCAACTAGGTTGAATACGACCGAACACTTCCGTCATCACCACCGGACCCGGACCAACCGGAGTAGAGATGACAGTTGCGTTACGGTTTATCGTTTCCAGCGAGTGACAGCAGACGCCCGTTGTTCGATGGGTCGACTCAACGGTGGTGTGTGCGCACGATCCGAGCAGTTTGCCTCGTGTATGTGTGTGTCCGTCCCTGCCCGCACGTCCATTTACGCGAATGATCCCGATGTTCGGTTGCCTTTGGGGGTAGATTGGCAATATCGGTGCGCACTGCTGATGAGGGCAGTGGAAAATACTGTTTTCCCTCGTTCCACCTACGCCAATGACTTCAACACTGGTGGGTTTGATGGGAGGTTGGTTTTTTTTTTGTTTCTACTGTGTCTTCCTTCCCAGTAAATTCTGCTCCAGATGGATCTATCCGACTACTTCTCTCGACAGTTGGCGGTTCCCGGTGAGAGAGGAACTCGCAGTAGTAGTCGCGTCGTCCGCCCGTTGGTTGCGTCGTACGCCAGTAGCACACCGGCCGATAGTAACCGGCCTGGTAGTGGTAGCAACAGCAGCAGCAGCAGAGACAGCTACACGCAGCCAACGAACTGAGGCGGAATAAAACGCGCGCGCGTGTACAGTGTATTGTGTGCGGTTCAGTTAGATACGGCAGCAACGTACGGCGCAAAGTTTGGCTGATTTAACAAACCCGCCTGAATAGTTCCCGTCGGGCCGAGGGTTACGACCGAATGCCAGGGATGCGTCGACGGTCCATCCGTTTGGCGCGGGTCAAATCTGCTTCCTTCTCAACCGGCGGACCAAGTTCACCGTGCCTGTGAGTGTGTATGTGCATGTGTGTCTACATTTTAGATCAGCAGCAGTGTAAAAGGAAGATCGCAAATTCGTTTAATTTCACTACAAGAAAAACTTGTCCAAACAGAGAACAACTGCTCGAACACACTACTCCCAGTGGACGATTTGCTAGTGCTTGTGACTGCAGTTTTAAGTGGGTTTATCCATTTCTCGCCGGATTGTAAGTGGGCAACCGATAGCGATCTCTGTACGCGCGATAGTACATAACCTTGGGAAATTCTACACCACCTACTCCGTAAAGAGCATGTAACGCTAGTAAGCAAGTTCCTCGTATGGCCTCCAGCCCTAGAGTGTGTGTGTGTGTGTGTGTAAGCAAGGTGTTTGAAGTTGATGCACAAAAAACGAAGAAAAGCAAAATCTACCTCACCACCCCATGGTCGGGAAAACACGAACAACCACAGATTCTTGTCCCTCCTTGTCCGGAAAGAGAAGGGCTTGGCCAGTAGAAGAATATTTTTCCAATTTCGATTTCCATCGGGTTAAACCTAATGTAAACAGAACAGTGCGTTTTGTAACTACACACCAAGCAAGAAGCAACGGAAAAAAGGAAAAACTTCCAAAAACCTGTTTTCCACCAATGGGGGGTTTTTGTTTTTTTGGAGCTAGGTGTGTGTGTGTTTGTATGCGTCGAAGGAATGTTTACGACCGCCGCCAGGATATAAGACATCACGCGAGTGAAGACGGTGTGTATCTAGCACTGAAATACTACCCTCCGTACGGTAGTTATCATTTTTAATGTCTTTATCGAGTTTTCCTCGGTAGAACGCACTACGCACGGGAGGTAAACCGTTCCAACGCTCAGCCGAATAAGGCGTGTAAATTTCGAACTGAAACTGTTTCTTACGGAGGTTTTTGTGTCGATCCTCCAGGAAACCAATTATTAAGCGCGTTCCATTTCCTGCGAGCTGTCAGCAGTTTTCCTGCGCTTTCCACACCTGCCTTCTATGGCAGTTTTCTATCCTTAACGGTAACTCTCCTCCACTCGAATGATAAATGAGGCGTCCCAAAATGGTGGCGACGACCGGGGATTTTTAAAGCGGGGGATACACAGGCGTGTGAGAGTATGCGGTATATATATCTATATGGCATACCACCGAAAGGACAACTCCACACGGCCACGTCTACACAAATGTCAACAAAGTGTGGCGTCAGTCGGAGTGTGTAGGATGCAGAGGGAAACTTTTCCAACTCAGCGAAAGAGTGAGAAGAATAAAAAAAAAAAAAACCCGTTCAAAAGGGAGGAAGGTGATCGTCCCTTTTCTTCCATGGGATTTGGATTAGAACATCCAGCAGGTAAAACAGGGGCAAAATAGACGCGGGAGGACGCGCACGTAAAATGCCCGTTTTAATGAAGTTTCCTTCCTTTTCACTATCAACATCGCTTTATTGCCATCCTTTCGTAGGAAATGGATTTTTATTGTCTCTCCCCGGACGCGTACAGTGCGCGTCCGATTGGTGTGATAGCTAATCATCCAAATACGTTAAATAATTGAACTATATCATTGGAAATATTAGGAGAAAAAAAAAACAAAGTAAGAACAAACAATTAAAAAAAAATCAATATGAAAAAAGAATACAAATTCCTGAAAGTATTATTATTTTTTGAATGACACTGTACAACATAGGAAAAGAATAGGTGTGGATCATTGATTTTGTTCGTCGAGGAATAGGTTTAACAAGCTTAGAGTTAGAGGTGGTGCTGATGACGGTATTTGCAGTAGCAAAAGCGTTGGCTTCCAGCTGTGTGCTGCATTTATTATGTTCTAACGCTGACACTGTTAGTGCTGCTTAGTTGCGTTAGAATTAGTTTACGTCCACCTCCATCTTTGAATAAAAATCAATCAATAACTGTGAGTAAAGGTGAATGCTGTTCCATATGATCACCATAACCCGTTGGCTGTTTTTCTCGTCCTACAGAAGGACATGTGTGGATCATTCCGTTCGACCGTGCAGTTCAGGTGGTGTCATTGCTAAAGCTGCTAACGAATATCTGTTTTCTTTCCGTTTTTTTATTCGCTCAATTCCGTCAGCAACCAACCTCTGTGTGCAATATCGTTCGGTGACAAACTTTGCCTCATTCTCGGTCGCAAAACCCTTCCAAAAGCACGTAGAAGCAGCATGATGTGTGCTGCGTTCGTAGGATTTGCAACGGTACCGGGTGGGAACAGTTCGGGGGACCCGAAGAAGAATTGCTTTCTCGTCTTCCTCCTTCTTGGCGCTCCCGGTGCTGGCTGAGCTCCTAATTGACTGAGCGCTGTGCTGATTAGTATGAGAACAAGGGGATTAGACTGCAAACCACAGGAATAATGACAAACAAGTATGCGGTTGCACCTGCATGTAGCGGGAATACCAGGGATGGGGGAAAGAACAAACAACGGCGGTGGTCAAACGCGGGATCTGTAAAATGGAAAAATGGAAATGCAAAAAGAAACATAGAAAAGGAGCAAGAAAGAGGAAGCGGTCACAGAGCGAGCGGGTTGATATTTATAAGAACGATGTGTACTGATGTAGTGTGGTCCGATGAGGGTCAGTTGTACGGCTTGTTGGTGTAGATAACCATGCACCTCCATTCCATTGCATGAGTGTTTGTGCTCCGGTTCGGGGTTTTTTTTTTCACTCATCGATGTACAGAGGCAATACATATCCATACAGGGAACTTGTAGACGGCATTAGGTGGAAGTGCGCTACCACTCCCCACTACCCAAGTACATCCAGCTCAGGCGGATTTGGGGGTACGATGCGCAAGATGTGGGTTATGACACTACGGCGCTAGTACACGAACACATTCACACAGGAATAACCTCATTTTTCCCATTATTTTTTTTTTTGCAAATTGGTTAAGGTGAAGGTGATGCATTTACATTTTAAAATAATCCTACCGTGGCAGGAAATAGGCAGCAAAATGTTGCGTTTTATACCATACTAGCACGGTTAACAATAAACTGAATATGAGGTAGAATTTCCAGGTAAAATTGTTGGTAGTGGATGTCATCTGGAGCGTTAATATCGTTCGACGGGGCGATCACAAAACGGACCGGGACCAAAATTCCATTCGGAACGTTCTCCCGATAATAATAAGAGAGTTTGATGGAGTTTACAGACATAATTATGAAGATGTTTGCTCCAATACTGATTGATGTCATTCAGGTATTATAATCAAATGACATGAAATGTACTGTGGATCAGGGACAACTGCAAACGTCATCTCTTAGTTATAATTGATATCTGTTTTCAAATGTTCATTGAGCTAAATAAGTCGTAATTTCAATCATTTGACGAACTATACCAACAGAAGTAACTAATAAGTATAATTAACTTTCTACTTCCAGTGATGAACAGAATGAAGCGTCCTCGTTGGCCAATAACAACTATTCCAGCAGTTCCACATCTAGTCTTCCATTGGCACTGGACAGCCGATCGACCTCACTGGAGGCGGTCAGCGGTGGTACCGGTGCAGCGACTGCGGTCTCCTCGGCTGGTCCAGCAGGAACCGTCAGTGGTATAAACCCAACACACTCTCCGGGCGGTGTTCTTCCCGCGAGTGCATCAACCGTGAGCGGCACGAGCACTGGCCATGGTGTCGGCAGTGGCTCCGGCAGTGGGCCCGGTGGTTTGAACGTTCCTACCGCCCGCGAGTGGATCGACAGTGAGGATGAGGGTACGGTCGAACCGGAAGCAGACTGGAGCTCGAACATCGCACCCGATATTCTCTCCGGCATCAGCGATCTGGAAAAGAAGCGCCAGGAGGTGATCAACGGTAGGTTTTTTTTTAATTTTACTTGAACAAAACGTCTTTCGTCGTCGCGTTAGAACCTATGTAAATGTGGTCTTTGTTACACTTGCAGAGATCTACCAAACGGAGCGCAATCACGTCCGCACGCTGAGACTGCTCGAGGGCATCTTCATGCGGCCGCTGCAGGAATCCGGTGCGTTGCCTCTCGAGCTGCTGAACCTATTGTTTCCTCACTCGCTGATCCATTTGAAAGATCTCCATACCGCGTTCGAGTTGAAACTCAAACATCGGCGCAGCGAGCACGGGAATGTCGTACGTGAGATTGGTGATCTGTTGTTGACTATGGTAAGGGTGAATGTACATTTGTTTGTGTTTATCTTTTGAAGTACATCAGGAAAACGCGCTGGGAAGTCAATTCTCTCAGAACTTTATCGAAGCGCTTTCTATAATATCTGCAACCTACAACAAAGCTGGAATTTATTAAAAACGTTTTCTTTTTATTATTTTCTCCAGTTTGATGGACAAACCGGCGAAGAGCTGAAGGAACATGCGGCACATTTCTGCGCCCGGCAACAGATCGCCCTGGAGGCGTTAAAGGAACGGCGGAAAAAGGATGAACAGCTGCAACGCCTTCTGACGAAGGCGGAATCTCACAAAGCATGCCGACGCCTGCAGCTGAAGGATCTGCTACCAACGGCTCTACAAAGGCTGACAAAGTATCCACTGCTGTTTGACAATTTGTACAACTTTACCGTGCGCAGCTCGCCGAAGAATGAGAGCGAAGCACTAGCCATCCGCAAGTCACACGAGTCCGCCAAACGGATACTGGATCACGTCAATCAGGCGGTGCGAACGGAGGAGGATATGCATAAGTATGTACCGTTGCCATATGTACCGTTTTTGTTTTTTCAAGTAAAGTATTTTTTAATAATCTTGCTCTTTTCGCAGGTTATTAACAATTCAACGCAAACTCGACAAGAGTGGGCTAGATAAGGATGCTTCTATTGAATTTAGGGTAAGTATTTATTTTTTATTTGTTATTTTAGTATTAATTAATAATCATTTTGTTTACCTTTTCTTTACACAGAATATTGATCTTACCGTACGTAAGCTAATCCACGATGGGCCTTTAACTATGAAGAAAAATCCAGGTGTACAACTGCATGGACTGCTGTTCGAAGATATCATGGTGTTGCTGCAAAAGCAGGTTAGTATCAGCATACCTAACGACTCGGCTGCGATAGACCCATTTCTTAATAATTCCCCTTCTCCCCACTTGTTTTACAGGACGACAAGTATCTTGTCAAGTATCACTCTAGTCCCGGGCTCGGCGGAAGCGAAAGCAAGTACGCCGAGGGCCGCTTTAATCCGATCACCAAAATCCATCTCATTCTGGTGCGACAAAGCGCCGTCGACAAAAATACGTTCTTCCTAATCAACACCAACGTCTCGCAGATGCTGGAACTGACCGCGCCGAGCAGCACCGAGTGCAAAACGTAAGTAAAGACGATCAAATATAGTTTAAACTCAATCAAATGTATATGAGTTCATGGAGCCAGAGGCGATAGTGGCTTCAGGCTCCACACGGTCGAACCGGGGATCAAATCCCATCTACGTGGTATCAATAAGTTTCCTACTTCTTCTTCTATGGTACTACCACCTTGCGCGGTATTGGCCTGCCATTGGCTGCATTATTATGTGGCCATCTGGCTTTTTTTCTGGCTTCCGTGACTTGAATTTACCCGCAACAGATGCGTATGGGGTATGGGAGAACGGTACGAATGGGATTTGATCCCCGGTCCCTTCCGTATGAGACTGACGCCGCTATCTTTTCGGCCACCGAGTCGCTACAAGTCTAGTAAGCCATTATATGGCCGGCATGGCCGAATTGATCGTTACACCAAGCAAGAAAAAGACTATAAAGAAACATCTTAAATAGAGTAGTAGCGAGTCTTGTGCAAGTGAAATGATCTGCTTGCTGCTTTTATGAAGCGTTCGTTGAAAATGTTCCTAAACCCCGCCTCCTGAGTACAAACGGCGCAAATTTCAATAACAATAGCTGAACACAATGTAATGACATATTTTTTGAAAAAAAAAGTTCAAGATCAATGATATGCTATTGTGTTGGTATGGTACACTTACTGATCGTCCGTACTGGATTATTATCTTTTATCAAAACTGCGGTGTTTTGACTTGCGATGCTTTGACAATTATTCAAAGATGTTTGGCAATGCAAATAAGTTCTTTCTGAAAGTCTAAGAATATTTCTTGCTAGTTATGTGTGTTACTCATTTAATTTACTTTAAAAAATAAGAAGTTCATATACTGTTTCTTTAAAAAATAAACCTAATAACTTTTTGCATCCCATTTAGTATGTGTGGGTTCAGAAGGTTTAACCTCAATCGAGAATAAATGGGAAGGACAAGACCAAAATCCCTGGCAGAAGAATTTTGTACCTTTGCCTAGGTCAAGCATGTAAAGCTTTGGTAGAGTTTTTATCCACTAACAAAAACACAATATTTGGCTTGTCTGGTCTTATTTCAATGTCCCATGATTTTTGGCTGCTTTCGAACACGGGGACTGTATAGCAAACAAACTTGTTTTTTGTGTGTTTGGACGATATTCTCGTTTAACCAACATGTTAACAACAGTAACGGTTCGGATGATGCGACATGGTGAATAAAAATGTAGCTGATATAGAAATTCATTCGCAACGAAAATCCTATTTTGGCAGTTCTTTTGTTTTGATTGACACTGTATGTTTGATTTGAAGATCTCTTAGAAACATTGACGTTATGTATATGAAACTCTCTGCTTTGGTATGCCAACTGGTTGAAGTCCTATTTTCTATACAGAACTCACCCTGCAAAGACTTGTTGATGCTAGTTGATGTAGTTGTGCATCACACAATGCGTCCAAGGATCTAAAGAGTTGGCTATAATCTGAGGACTTTACCAAGAAAGCTCCTTATCACTTTTTATCACCAAAGTTCTTGTTAGTCATCTACAAGCGGTGTAACAAATTTGGAAGACTCCGGATGTGATTACTTAAAGCCTTGGTTAAAGTAGCTTCTGGCAACGATCCTCGCACCCCTCGCACGATTTCCCTATTTACACTTCAAGGCATGTGGTATTAAGCGATACAAAGTATGCCTATTGAATATGCTCCGTGCTCCAATACCTCACTGTTTTACAACCCAACGAACACACTCATTAGTCGCAAATGGGCATGTCGCGACAATGGTTGGTAACCATGTGCGCTATATTTAGTTGCCAATTTTTCTGCCTCTCCAAGTGCTGCATCCGACCCCCTGGCCCACCGGATACGCATGAATCACATGCGTTAACCCGTGGTTGGGCTGGATGGATATATTTTTAGGAAAAGGTCGCCTTTTTGGTTCTTTGAAGTTAGAAGCTAATACAAAACCGCACAGCAGGTTTTTTTCTTTCTCCGCAAAAGAACGAGGGAACCGTAATAATTGTTTCCCTTTGCTTACTGTTTGTATTACTCATCGTTGTTGAGTTGGGAAAATGAATAATATTTGTGCACTGAGCAGTGGACTTTTTACACGCAGTTTTCAGGTGTTAAATGCATGATGGCAGACAAAAAAAAACAACAATTTCCCAGCTTCTGTTTAGAGATGCTGCTAAATCACTTTCTCTTCTTTCGCCGCTCTGTGGTGCGACGGGTAACGGGAACCAGTTTTCCACCATGTGCCTGATGTGCAATGAGCTGATGTGGCGACACCGGCTGCATGTCTGTGTCGCCCTTCATTACCGACTGGTTATTGTTTCATCTCCCGTGTAACATACACATTCGCGTGTGTGTGATGTAAAGGGTGGCAAGGTTATTGCATCGATCCAAACGAGAGTTTGGTGCGGAACTCGTTCCTAACTCGCGTGTCCCTCCCCCCCTTCCCTTTCCCTTTTCCATGCCTAAACGGGAGCAATGTGTTGCACATACGCGACAGATAGATTGAAGCACACGTGTAATTAAGCAATGAAAGGAGAAAACGACTAGACGGGCTAGCTCCAATGTCATCGATTATGTGTCCATTACTGCTGTTACATTTATTAAAGCGACGATTATGTACATCTTCAATGTGAACGTTGCTGTACAATGTCCTAAAAGTTGCTCATACGGAAAAGTATTGCTTCATTCATTTTTGCTCGTTTGTTTCTTGTTGATTGTTGTTTGCCAGTCGAGTGGGGTAAAAGCCACTCTAGCAGAAGGGATTTACAAATAAACCGAAATGAGAGCATCGTTCCAAGCATGCCTACGCGACGCGTTTCGAGAGAGATCCTTCTCAGAAGCAATTCTTGTTAAAGTTTAAAACAATGATGATTCTTTTAAGAGCAACTGTGGAAAGCTGAGTATCTGTGTGAGAGATGCCTCAAGCCGTTTTATACCCGAGTTGTTGTTGTGCACTAGAAGCATTAATTTAATTGGTATAAGCTGCTAGGAATAAAAAAGCTTTTACCGTCGAGGATATGTAGAATTAATAAGGATGTTTCAAACAGTTTTTGGAACGCCAAAGCATTTGTATACTGCGTACATATTTGTTTGTCTGCCAAATACAACTCTGACAGAGAGAATTTGGCAGTGAGTAGAACACCTCGAATAGTCAAAGGCACCTATACTAATCAAACCCGATCGATGGTCACGATGAAACAGATTCTCCGAGGCCCCACCAAATCTAAAGTGTGAAAAGACATTAAACAGGCTGACGCTACCCTGGATTGCGTCGTTGTTCCGCCACTGGGAACCAGCAATATATGGTGCCCGGGACACGGGGGAAGACGTCTTTGAATCAACACGCTTGGAACCGCTGCGTGAATCCACCCACTGTTCGCAGCAGCATCTGTTCACCAGCCAGGTCAAGTACATACGTACGGCCCTCCTGTTTGCCCAACGGAGCACGAAGGTGGAACTCCCCCTCCTATTGGGGGAGGCATGGAGAGTGTCCTGATTTTTCCGCTGGCGGAAAAACTCGCTCTGTTGTTTGCACACAGCGTCAGTCTGCTTTTGCCAAGCGCTGGGGTATGTGGATGATGGCTCCATAATATACCATCAATGCAAACGTGGCGTACGGTGAAGCACGATCCAGAACCGACGTTAAAATTCGCGCTAAAGCAAATTTGTTTCGGGAACCCGGCTTTTAACGCGTGATCGAACACCATCCACCCACGGATCTCTCCTAGTCAAAATAATTTGTGCCAAAAAGAACGGAAAACCCCCAAGGCGTACGTTTCTGGGTGTGCGTTTGCCCTTCGCGTATATTAGGGGGTTTGTTCAATCTTTTAGCTTCTTTTTTTCTCCTTTTCCATCGGGTGGTTGTATTGAGGGGTTTTTCCTCCCTTTCTTAGCTGGAGTTTCATTTTCCAGCTATAGAGCGGGAAACGGAAATCGAACGAAAACAAAATTATCACAACACGGGTGTAAAGTTTATACTGTTTTTTTTTTGTGCTACCAGGAAGGGGAAGTTTTGACGCGATTTATTTTTTTTCTTCTTTGGCGTGTAATAACCGAAACGTTTAACTTTGTTCTGCCTTTAGTATTTTTATTTTCTACCGTTTTCTTCAAGAAGAATGTTTCATCTTACTTCGTTTCGCAAAGCATGCATTAAAAATTCAAAAAAGGAGAGAGCAATGGTATGCATTTTTTATGAGTAGGTTTGAAGTAAACCGTGCAAGAAAGAATGTACATTGAAATAATATTGTTGATATGTTGTCGCAAATTTGGAAATTGCTTTTGATTATGGCCTTATCGAAGATCATTTTGAGTTCATTCCCAATTTGAATAATTTCGAATATCCGGTTCGTTTATAACTGTAGCTTCAATTCGTTAGTCGCTGTTCCTAGTAGATTAAGCAAACTTAATCAGGAATGGCTTATGTTATTGGGTGTTTCTTTGTAATAATTCCAACAAATATCTTGGTTAAATAGTCCTCTCATGATTTCCTTAGATTCCAAAGTAAATATTACATGTTTGTAATATTTGTATTTTTTTAAATATAAGAGAAACGCCCAACTGCTTCGTTATAATGCTCCTCATGAAACAAACAAAAATAAGCATCAAGATCAAATCACTCCGCGATATTGTAAGCCCGTCCTCCACCGGATGACAAACTTCTTTTCTCACTCCCTTTTCACCGCCACCAGCGATCGGTCATACTAAAGCACTCCTCCCCATCCTGTTCAACGCAAAAGGGATTTCTTACAAAAGCGCTCCGAGAGAGAGAGAGAGTTGGGGAGAGAGAACGTGAATGTTATAGATAAACTGCGCAGGGTTCGGGTATCTCCCGCCCCACGAACCTTTTACCCCATCCCGGGGTTGTTCGAGTCTCGCCCTCATCCTCTCCCTCCCATTCCCATCCTCTTTCGTTGGCGGCGCCCTTTGCAGTGTCATGCGGCCGGTCATGCAAGTGGCGGTGAAGACAAAACCTTATAAGACAGTCCACAAACCGGCAGTGCGGCTCAGTTTTCCTCGAGAGCGTGTGAAAACCGGACGCAAACCGTTCAAGTTCCGTCGGCCGGGTGTGCGTCGCTCGTGTCTATTACGTGTGGGGCTTCACGGCAAAAGATTAGAAACCGACGGGCGACGAAGTGGCAGAGTTTTCTATTGGAAAATTAATTGAGATATCCGTTAGACGCAAGGTTTAAAATGCAGTGGTGAAAACTAGTGATCATCGTCACAAGTTAGTTACTCGTGTGAAGAAAATGTGTGTGTTTTTTGTTGGTTTCCAAAAAAAAAAATAACATCCCGAGTGACCGTCATGTTTTTTTCTTTCTATTTCTTAATAATCCATGTGAACACAATTTGAATTTTCCATTATTCATACGCTTGTTTTTGGGTGCGTAACCGACCCGGTGTAGTGTTAATGTGACCGACAGTACCATATTTTTGAAAGCTGTCGAACGAACCAGACCTCCTCCCGGTCGTGGGTGGGGAAATGGTTTTCCTTCTTCCCTGGTTGGGTCAACGTGGGATTGTCCGTGTTTTCCGTGCCCGTGTTTGTTTACATATCATTCAACATTATTTAGAGATCGATTGAGAAAGGACAGGGGGATGGTGGCCATGCACAGAAAGAGAGGGATCAAGAGTGTAAGACAAAATGATGAACACTGTAGCTGCCGGGACAGTGATTTTTAACGATGGTCGAGATTTTTTTGCAGTGTAAAACCTGTAGCTATGTAATGGCGTGTGCGTGTGGGGGCGAATGGCGCATATTATTGGTGTTGTGGACGGGTTGTAGCATGTCCGTCCTGTTAACCATGGATTGGTACAAACGATCGAGATTGAGCTAGAATTTTTTGGAAGAAACAAACGCTATAACGACCAGACCTGAATCATTTGTTTACCGACAGAACAAGGCTAATGCTAATGCTGTTTTGCAGCTTGTAGTGTGAAAGAGTTATTTGGTTAGACAAATTGATCGATCCAGCTCTGCTCAAGGGTTTTATCTCAATGCTATTTATCACAATTATGTCCAACCGTTATTAATATTTTGCGTGTTTAAAGGAAGAATTCCAAAGACATCACATCCTTTTCCTTAAGTAAATATGTTTATGTATTCAAACATAAAAATTGTTCTGTTTACTCAGACCCGTCCCTTTCACATTAATTGAGGTGTCTTTAGACATGTGTGTCCCGTGCCTAACCTTAAATTAAATGGCATGGTAAACTAGCCTTCCACCCGTACACCATCATAAACGTAGAGTGATTGAATGTTGAATGCGGCCAAACGAAAATTGCCTATAGTTGATATGCGATAGCGACACTCACCCGTCAGTTCACACACAATGCTCTATCGTTATTGACATGTCAACAGTCACCTGGGGGCACGTGCTAACCCTGATGTGTAACACACCATGTCCCCCATGTGGAACAGAATCAACATATGCGCGTCACCCAACACCACCCCACCTCCCAGACCTGGGTTCGATCGACGAACCGGTGGACAATTAGAATGCCAGTCTCTAAACGCCTGTTGCAATACGATAAACATTCAATTACGTCTGTTTTGTGTGGTGTGGTACCGCCAATGGAAGAAATAGAGTGACTCCACGTATAGGGAAAGTTGAGGGAAGATCGTGTTGGAGATGAGATGGACACGCAGCAATGAAAACGATACAATCCTCGATTCGCTACATTCCGAACCGTACTTCGGTCGGGAAAGGATATGGAAACTGTCAACAGTTCGAGCTGCTGCGAATGTTCTTATCGTGCGTCGTTCGTTCCGGTCGTAACTTCCCGACAGCTTAATGAGGTTTGGCTGGCGGAAGTTTCACATTCTTCGTCACTTGAGAGCTCTACGTTGAGAGAGGTGACACCGAAGATCGCGGATGTTCATTGAACAGCCGTTTTGTTCACCCGTCGAGATTGATTTCGCATAAAAAAGCAACCACCACAGAGGTTCGATCGGATTTCGCCCGATGTGAACCAATGTTGCGTGAAAGCGTGCGCGCGGCATTGTAGAACCTCCCGGAGCCTAAAACCGCAATTGATTAATATCGTTTCAAATTTCACTTTCGTTTGCGGTTTTCTGGAGACAAAACCAGCGGGCGGCCCTTCATTCAACTCTATCTCAGCTTAAAGTATTTGTTTTCATCCTCGTGAGGAGGCTCCGGGGGAAAAGATATTTTGCAATGCTGTTGAACCACACAGCAAACTGCCCTTTAACCCTATTTTGCTTTATATGGTGTGGGTACATTTTATTGGTGTAACGTTTAGATTCTCGCTTGTTAGACACTCACACCCACCAACCGTTTGATATTCTAACGCTCAGGAATTGGAGATGTTTGTGCAAGGTTATCAGTTACAAAAAATGTCCAGAATTTCATGGTCCGAGAGCAAACGCGCGCGCATGCACGCTCTCGGGAAGATCACGTTACACAGCCAAGAATTTCGTCACAGTCACTTGGTTGCAAAAATTAAAGAGTTCTTTTCCACCTGACAACGACTATAACCCTCGTGTGTGTCCGTTACTAGCAGAAATGATACCTTTTAGGGTTTTTGGAGGTAGTGGCGATGATTAAGTTACCAAACGCTCTCGATGACTTTTGTTCTAACATTGGAATGCTGCTTGGAGGGTAGATATGTATTCAAAAATATCTATCTCCAAGCCAAATTTACGATTGTGATTTTTTCTTATCTTTAACAATTTTCAAGCTGTATAATGGTTCTGGTAGTTTCATATTTTGCTTGGTTTAAAATTAGGGACATTATTTTCTTTCAATCTAGAATAACAAGTTAGAATTTAAGCTAAAATTGTTATCCGTCAAACGGTGGCTCGTTTTAAGATCAATTTTAAAATTGAATCGGCGCCAGATTTTCACACGACGTATTGGGACCAAAATCCCATCTGGACCGTTGGCTAAGCTTCTTGCTTTATATAGGGTAATAAGAGTTGTATTCAATAATTTCGAATACAACTTCAAACACTCTTCTTCATTGTTTTGGTTAGGTGCTTGTGTATTATATGTATCGATATTGATTTCAGCTTTAGCCCCAGGTTTAAAGCGTTCCCTCGAGCATGTATTTTATCGACTTTGTTAGCATTTTTTTTTACCGCACGAGATAAAACAGTACACCGACGTCTTAATGAATTTGTTTGCGGCACGCAGGTCAGGTGATCGTGTTTTCTGACGAGAAAGTCCTCCGACACAATGTTGGGGTCTTGCTTAGTCTCA
>KB663677.1:3785732-3798079 GCA_000349025.1 Anopheles minimus
CCGACACAATGTTGGGGTCTTGCTTAGTCTCAAATTTGTTAGTTCTTTTGATGATTCTACCGGATGTTTTACAAAACTCAAAAATTCCCATAATCAAATTTCTGACAACATTTGATACCACAATTATCCAGGTGGACGCACGGTTATGGCATTGCGGATGCGTCCAGTGTATCGCATTTATTGCACCGTTTCGTCATTTATAAGCCCCAACGTTACAACGTTATGCAACGTTGTACTTGTACTGGCTGGGCAGTATTCGTCATCTGATAACGACATAATGCTCGGGAGGTGGTGCCGTAGTACTAAAGAATTATTCGATTGCCGAATGGGTCGTTATACATCCTTTACCCGTAAATGGTACTAGAGTTACCCAACGTTAGGTGTGTTTGTGATTACAGCACAATACGAGAGAGAGAGAGAGAGAGAGAGAGAGAGAGAGAGAGAGTTGTAGAAGTGAGACAAATGTTCCAAGGGCACAAACTGTTACAAATTTTAATTGGCACAAGTTTGCCGTTCTATCCTGATAAGTGAGACATATTTACCCTCCGCATTGGATAAGCGAGAATGATGGTGGGCGCTATAACACCGGTTTCATCCGTGCCTCCTAGAAAGACGGACGTTTGGATGGTGTATTTGAGCAATTAATAATTCAGTGCAAAGTGTACAATTTTCCAAAAAACGCTGAAAACATGCTTCGCTGTGACTCGGTGTGAGAAAGTGAACGATTTAATTATTTACGCTACCCGTACCTGGTTTGGGACTTTAAATCATACGGGGACAACGGGATGATACGCTCCTGCATGATACGATAGTGAACGGTGGGATCGAAAATGATGAACTTAACAGTGCCAGCCGTAACTGGACGGTTGCGTCGTAAAAGTATAGCCGCCGAGGTGGCCCACTGTCTGCCGGAGCTGCGGTTTGATGGTGGTGGTGAACACGACGGTACGGGCGGCACTACCGGGTCAGCCAAACATCACGCGAAGCGTCGTGGTAGCCTTGGCGGTGAACCCATTCGACGGCCATCGCTTGTTTCCAGGTGCCAGCAAATGCGTTCCGTTAGAACATGTGCATGTAGAGGATATTCGAGTATTGGTGTGATTTTTTAATTTCCTTTCCTTTTTTTTTCTTGGTTATTTGTAGATGGTTTAAGCATATTTCCGATGCCGCCGATGCGTACAAAGCACGTACCAAAGGAACGCACGAGTACGGTGACGAGAGTGCCGGTGGTGCTGGTCATCCACCGAAGGACAGCTTCGAAACCGTCACCGAAACGCAAAAGATCGAACAAACCTCGACCCCGATCGAGCGGCTAGAGCGCAAGGATACGCAGTGTCGGGCGGTGAGCAGTAGCGCCGTGCACCATCATCATCATCATCCACAGCAGCAACCATCGACAGGGCCGGCCGGTACGGCAGGCAGTGCAACCCACGGTGGTACCGCCGGTACGCTCGGTTCAGGTCATCATACGCACCCGGGCACGATCGGACCCGGCAGTGGACGGTCCGGCGATGATTCTCGTCTGTCGAGCGGTCCCGGTGGTATCGGTACACCCGGTGCAGGCGCTAACGAAACGGAGGACAATCTGGAGAATGAAGAGAAGGAAAAGTACAAGCGTACGCAGCGGCATGGTTCGCAGGAGTGTAATGGTGGAACCGCTACGGATGATGACGACGTGCCGGACGATGAACAGTATGCGCGTGGGCAGCATCCGGGTGGTGGCAGTGGCCGTGGGTCAAACAACACACGCACGATCACGCAGCAATGTTCGCTGGTCGCGCCTAGTGAGATCCATGTTAGTGTGAGTGCCACACTAACGGCGGAACCGATCCTAACGCCGGCGGGTAAGTTGGACAAGATTGTAGTTAACTACGGTGCTTAAAACCTCCTAGTGTGCGAAATGAATCGAACGGTGTATAGACTCTTATTGTGCTTATCCGCTAAAATGTAGACAGTAGACATACATAACTATATGGAAAAGATATGTAAACACTAACGAGTAATGCAAACGAACGCGCTGGCCAAGTAACTGTCATCGTGCTTGATCGAAATCTTACACACTCTCAAAACAATGCCAAAAATCTTCTCCACGCTGAGACTGGTTGGTCAAATAGGTATTTATTTTGTTTTTCGACTTAATATGGATGCGGTCCGGTAAACAATCAAATGTTTTGCAACCTCCCCAAAAAAACGAAGAGAAATGATTCTCCAAACTTTCGGCTGTTGAATCGGTTGAATGAGAAGTTGAACATAATTAAACTCAGAATGAAGGGTTTCGTGAATGTTTATTTACCCTTTGCGCACTGTTCCGGAAAGATTATTTAGTTTGGTACACTTGTAAGCAACGCTCTCTTCAAGGGAAAACATTTACATATTCTCTCATTCACTTTAAAGATTGTTCGGCTTTTTTTTAAAGTGCGTTTTAACTGATTTAAGAATCTCTTCATGATCGCAATCGAACATTGATGAGGCTACCAGTAGTTAGGTTTAAGAATTATTTCCTAAGTTGCTTCTATGTTGCTTGTAGTTGTGCTGCTTTTGTTAACGCTTTAATCTGCTTCTTTTGTGTGCGCGTGTGTGTGTGTGTGTGTTTTGAATAAAAACTAAACAAATCTTAAACATGCTTTTTTCCTCGAAAACATTGCATGCCAATAATGCGTTAAACACACATTCTCTTCCCATCTGCGCCGCAGAGCAACTGCGCCGTTACGATCAGCTGATCCAGAAAACGCTCGCCAGCAAGCAGCGTGTCGTGTGCGACATGTTCAAGGTGCCGGACGAACATTTCCAGGCGATCGCGGACATCGCCGCCCAGCCGGAAGCACCAAAGGAACCGACCGACATCGTGCTGGCCGCGTTCGCCTACGGCCAAACGCTGATGGAGATCCTGAGCGAGTGTATGCGAGTGACGGAGAGCCAACAGATCAGTGCCGTTTCCACCGCGATCTGTGATGAGTGTAGCGTGCGCGGTCCCAGCAAGAACCACATTCCGTCAATAAGCACCAACGCCGCTGCCGCCACCAAAGAATCAATCGAACCGACCGTACCGACGATAGGTGGTGGAGGTCCACCAGTACCCGCCACTGTCGGTAGTACACCAGCCACAACGCCCACATCCGCCTCCCAACAAACGCCGCCGGTACAACCGATCGGTGTAGTTTCGCAAGATTCAACCGTCAACATTACAGAGGACGAGGATGGATACTGCGAAATTGATGAAGTCCGGTAAGCATTCGGATCAAAACACTCTCTCCTTCAAGTGATTCCCCTAACGGTTTTGTGCATGCTTTGTTTTTATTTTAGAGCTGCCGCTGTACTGTTGGCCGAAAATGAAAAGGCAAGAAAGCTGACGGAAGCGGCAGCTGCCGCAGCATCAGGAACTATTGCTGTAGACACCTTAGACGACGGTGGTGTTGGGAATGGTGATGGTGGTCGTGCACCGAAATCTCCCGAGTCTCACATAGAGATCAACGAGAACTATGACTCGACAATGGTAAGACGATCAATTGATTTGGACTTTGGCACTTTGGGATGAATGTAGAATCGCATTCAGCATCACACCTTCTTTTGGAGCTTTTTTTTGTGGTTAAAAGAACAAACAGCGTTATCAGTTATTTCATAACAGCCAGTCGGCCACCTAAAACGATAGATGTGACTCCCCATTACACTTAAATATGATTGATGGATTGTGTTTTACGACGAATTCAACAAAGCAATAATGTTGAGGTCAACACTGAATACCAAAGCAACAAAAAAAGATAATCTGAGAATGCTGATATTTATTTCATTGACCTTTGCAACAGTTCTAACAAACGGCCATTCAGGACTTTTTTAACAGAGAATTTGAAAAAAAAATATTATAACTTTTTTTTGTATACGTTAGTTCGATTTCTTCATGTTTTATTCCTTCCTGCCATTCGCAGAGTCCATCCATGACGCAAAAATACTCTGGAAGTCTGGGAGGGGAACAGTGCGGCAAGAATCGTTTGCTGCACGCTTCGACCCTTGCCCCAACCGTACCGTGCCATCTGATAGCGAACTACGTGACTGGTTTGAATGCCCAGATTTCGCAGCTCTTGGTAAGCATGATGCAGACGCTTGTGATCAGTTTTGTTTTCTTCAGCCCCAATAAACTAATCACCCGTTCCGGTTCTTTCGCCAACAGCATAAGATTAACGAAAAGGATATCGAACGGGAACATCTGCGACGGGAAAATCAACACCTGCGGGAGCTGCTGAATGCAATGCATCAGGAGCGTGTTTTAGAATCACAGGTAAATAATTGCCACCTCTTGTCACTTTATTTTGCAATGGGTGATTCGTGGAGATGTGTTTAAGTCCATTTTTATTTAGATCTGAGTGTTCAGTCCATTTTTATGTGGTTAAAAAATCAAAAAAGGAGACGTTTTTCGCTTCATCACGCGTTTTACACTAGGTTTACGGACTTTTCTGATATACTTTTAACCCGAGCACAGCCAATTTAACTGGGTGGATGAAAAATGATTGTTTCGGAATCTTTCGTGCTTGCGACGCTACCGCCCTCTATTGTGAAACTGCGCAATCTCGATCGACTTGGTCTAGCGATCAGTAGTTGTAGTAGTCGTAATAGTTATTTATTTTGAACAATTCCATTTAGATTACATTAATTGCATTGATTCTGCTTTACTGACAAACCTTTACACAATATTCTTGATATTCACATAATCAAGGAAATTTTTGAAATTTTCCTAATACATGTTTTTTACGTAAACCGTGAGAAGTAGACAAAAAAACCCGAACGGTCTAGTGATCACGTTCGGACTGTTTACAACTGATAACAGTTGTTAATACACGCAGTAACAATACGTGAGGATTATGAGGAGTTAAATATCTGTAGATCATTTATTCGCCTACAGATGGCAAGATTATTTCTCATTTGCCACCACCACCTGATACGATCTCAATTGATTAAGTTTAGATGTTGATTTTCAGGTTGTTTAAGATGATCGACATTTAAGTTTGATCGTTTTGGATTGTTGCATTCTGAACTAGTAACAATTTGTGCCTTCGTATCACTTTGTCTACCTTATCAAAGGGGCACACGTCGTGCCGCCGCCCTCTATTGTCTAAACGTCTAGCAACTTGCGCTGATTGAACTCAATCAACATCGGGCGAACGATTCGTTGATAATTTTTTCCATTGTACTGTATTTGGCGTGCCTTTTCGGCATCCGCACCGTCCATGAGGTTCTCAAAGTTGGCCACCAGCTCGTCCGTTTGGTCCATCAGCACAATCGGCAGCACGGAAACGATCGACATGAGCGCATAAAACTCCATCCGTCTTATCTCACGCCGCACATCGTC
The DNA here is from genome assembly GCA_000349025.1 of Anopheles minimus. NCBI lineage: Eukaryota > Metazoa > Arthropoda > Insecta > Diptera > Culicidae > Anopheles > Anopheles minimus. The sequence continues at coordinate 3,791,074 of KB663677.1, forward strand.
CAGCGTCGGGATGGGTCTAGCATTGTACTCCAAACGCTCCAAGGTGGCCCTGAACGACCCATAGTACACCTCGATCAGTTCGTCTAGCCGGGTGCGCGTTTCATAGTTCGGACAGGTGGCCAGCACATAGTTTAGATCCAGACCCGGACTCGAATAGAAACTGATCTGTAAATCCACGAACGCCACATCCTGCACGATCGACGGATCGTTTCGATCGTGACGAAACATCATATTGTTAGACCACAGATCGCCATGATTGAGCACACGGTAGCCACCGTCCGATTCACAGTCCTGTTCGAGACACTCGCGCAACTTCTCCATATACACTGGCATTAGCTTTTCCATTTTGTCCACAATGGTTTGATCAAAATCATCCCACTGCGTTTTCGCAACAACGATCAGCGTTTCCAATCCCTTCTCGAAGATGCATCGCATTTGCTCCATCGGTTCCGGATGGTCCGGATTGAACAGGCTGAAGTGAAACTGGCCGTTTAACAGCTCCAATTCACGCACAGCAAACTGCATCGAAGCGGCATGAAACTGGCCGATCTTTTTCATCACCAATGCACAGTGCTCAAAGTCTAGCCCGGCGTGCCGGTTTGCCGTGACATAACCCAAAGCTTTCAAATCTTCAAACACAATCAAACGTTCCGGCAGGTCGGACGCGTAATAGCAGCGCGCGGCAAAGAACGTATCGTCGGTCATCTTGGACAGCTGTGGCACGATATCCCGGAACATGGTCGCTTCCTTTTCGTACGCCAGCAATTGCTTAATGATTGGGCCACGTTGGCCAGTTTCGGGAAGACTTTTCACGACCATCGAAACGTGCCGGCGTTCCGGGGTTTGTTCGGATTCATCCTCATCGATGTAGCACGCCACGATACGAAACACATCACTCATGTAATTATCACCATTGGCCGTGGCGCGTGTTATGGTACTTTCGAGAATTCGAGCCTTTCGCACGCCCAACCCGTTCGCGAGGGACTTTGCGATCAATCGTTCGTCAATGTACTCCGGCACGGGTATGTCCATTCCGTCCAGCTTTATGTCGCGTGTGCCCTGAAGCGAGCAGCACTTATCAGTCTCAGTGTTGACCGTGGACTGCTCGATCACCGAGTGGCTGTGGGTTAGATTTATAGCGGTGCGGAACGTTCGTTTGCACTTCTCGCTCCCAACTCAAGGTTGAAAATGCCTAAGTGGAGATGCGCACAGGCATACGTATATGGCAAGTCATTCCGCAGCTTGGTGAAGAACCGTGTGCGGGCGCGTGCCTATGTTTGTGTAGCGCTTTGGTTTGGTGCTGTCCATCTTCTAGATTAGATGCGAACGGAATAACTGATTTCAATTGCCATCGGGAGAACGTTATGATATGCACTAGTTAGGGCTATTCACGCGCTATGATACCAGCAGGAAGATATGTTCCTGTTGCCAGCTGTTCAGGGGAGAGATAATACACAAAAGCTTGGAAAGAGTTCATTTTTATCTCGTTCTCAAAGAACAATTACATAAACTTTTAAGGGGGAAGTATTTATACAGCAAAATTGAGATGGAATGGACATTTTTAATAAAAGAAAACTCTAGAACATAAATAGTAGCATTTTGAAAAAAATGTAATTTCTTCGCAAAATGATCGACGGTTGAAGTTGAGACTACAATTTTGCGAAATTAAAACGCTTAGTATACTTTCCGCGCATCTTAAACATTTGCTGCTTTTTTGTGTATTTCACACATTCCCGAATAACTAGCCCTGATCTCAGACTAGGAACGTATTAGGAACCGAAATAAGTCTTGTAGTACTGATCGCACATAGGCGGAGAACAGCGCCCTCTACCGTGAAAAAATAATAATACAAGCACGTGAAGGTGTACGTGGCCTGCTGCATGTATTTCTGGCCTAGGCAACAAGAAGTTTCACATTTTTTAGCACAGTCACACTCAGAATCAATCATCACTTGTGCTGTTTACAGTAGCTTGAAAAAAAAATCAGTTTAACAAAAAATGGAATTGACCCGTGTACATTTTCGTGCGATAATTTTTAATAACTTCCGACGTGGATTATCGCGACAAGAATGCTTTGAAGAGCTCAAATGTTTAATAACTGGTATAATGAATTCTATCGTTGCCGGCGTACACTTAATGACTTAGGTCGGTCAAAAACATTCGCTGTATCTGAGAATATAGATGCATGAGCTAATTATGCAAGATCGTCTTGTGACATACCGTGATCCTTGAGCATTTCTTCCACCAGCAAAAACACCTGACCTGTCAGTTCGGGATGCAACACCACAATTTTTGTACCGGAAGTCTACGGAATAATTCGAAAAAACGTACAAGAGAAGACGAATCGTTCTTCACCATGACAATGCGAGCTCAAACCATCGTTTTTTTTTTTTGACCGACATAAAACGTTGAATTGATGGCTCATCTGCCCTACAGACTTGACTAGGCATCCAATGACTTCTCTTATTCCCGCATAGAGGTGAAGTGTTGAACCGTTCTAGAACCATTTCTTGAAGATGTCTCAGCCGGAGGGTAAAAAATGCTTCTAAAATTAGTTTGAAAGCATGCAAATCTTTATTAATCATGCTGAAGAATACATCGAAATAGAATAAAACTTTCTACGCGCCTTACTTAAGAATATCTGATGAAAAATGTCAAATCAATGATTGAAATGCTGAAGGTTTCCAAAAGGAAGGTTCTGACGGTGTTATAACATTAAAGACAATGAACTTTGAGAACTTTGCATTTACAAAATATTCAATAATTCAATTATTCTGAGATTTTTATAACTCCTAAACGCTTGGGGGTCTATAAAGAAGGAAAACATTGAGAAGTCGTTCAAGAAGATGATGATCTTTTTGAAGATTGTAATTCAAACTTCGAAGATTCAGCTTACGAGAAATTGTTTAGACAGTGACGCTAAATCGCATGATCGCTGTTATGACGAATAAACTTCGACTTTTTTATAAAATTGTTTCTTGATATAATGCGGGTTTTTTTGTGTATTTTGCAATATGTAATGCTTACCATTAAAAAACACTAAATAATACCGTTCCCGAATTTTCCAGGAAACCAACCAAGATCAGCAGCAGCTCGCAACTGGTGATGACCAACCGGCAGCGGCGGCATCATCCTTTTCCACGTTGGGCTCAGAAGCAGCGGCTACTAGTAATCAGCAAATGCCTCCAACGCCGGATGATCTTCCAACCAGACCAAACGGAAGCAGCGCACCAACAGTGCCTACGGACTGAAGCAATAATAAAAATCGGCCGCAAACAGCAGCAAGCAGAAAGGCGAACAGCAACGCGTTATTTGAACCACCACCGCTCGAACGTCGTGGCCCGGTTGTGCTAGTAGTAGAAGTAGTAGCAATGCTTAAAGCAGATACAGCACAGACGATCGGAACATTGCTATCCTTTCACCGGTGATGTGCGATCAAGTATCACACACGTGAATAGACGCGTTGTAAAGAAACTGCATACGGAGGTTAATATGGATATGTGGACAGGCGCGAGGAATGGAAAATGAGGTTCAGTGTAATAAAAGAAGAGTAACATCATAAACGAACTATCTAGCACAAAGTGTAGCAGCAGCCCTCAAGCCATCTCCTAACGAACCTTTCCATCACACATCCTAAACGGGAATGGTAGACAGATGCGCGAGCTGTCAAAAATTGAATGTCAAATTGATTCAAATTTTTGAATTTTTTCATTTGACGGTTGCGCATCGTTAGCCAAGGCAAGGAAAAGAACCGTTGTTTTTAAATGCTGCAAAGAATGTATTACATGCGCGCTGTTTGTTTCTATTGTACAGAGTGTGATCAATTTCCCTTTTTTCACCATATCTCTCACCTTCCCCTTACAAAGCTGCGAGCAGCAGATCGTGCTGTTCTACCTAGTGTACATTACCAAAACCATTTGATCCCTTCGAGAACCAAGTTTCCCGGTTAGCGAACGCAACCCTAGCGCGCTGTTAAGTTAAGCATTGTAGGAGGATGGCAAATGGGTACGATTTACAGCAATATATACACATTAGCGTGCATGTTTGTTGCATCCTTCTTTTACCTCTTGTACGTTCTTTTTTTTCGCTGCGTTCTACGTTATCCTCTCGCAGTGTGTTCCCTTTTTAATTGTTACGGGCATGATGTTTCGAATTACCGTTCCTTCTCAATCGGCTGCGCCATGTATTTTCTCACACAAACACATACACCCAATTTGCGTACAGCTTCTTAGTGCTTAATACCGACCTGTATGCGCACGTTTACAGGGAGTGCAAATAATTTTCTCTCACATCCACAGCTGTATGTAGTGCGTAAATGATAGGGCAATTGATTTACTTTCACCCCCACCACCACCCAGCTTTGTTTAGTGCTTATTCGTTTGAACGAACTGTGTACGCATGGCGATCGTTTGCCGGAACTCGGCCAACAACATGAGAGCATTATTTTATTATTATTATTATTATCATCATTCGTAGTGTAATATTATTATTATTCTATTGTCTATTATTAATATTATCGAAACAACTCCATCATCTGCTACCGCTACACTATCGCTATCTACTGTAATGTGTAATCCGCACGGATTCGGAAACAATTCCGCCACAATGGAAGGCGCAGAATAAAAAAAGATTGAAAACAAAACAAACACCCTGTGTACAGTGGCAGTCGCGGTCGTTTTTTCAGGATGAACTTTTCCCGCTTACTTTCGCTCTTCTTTGGCCGGTGGTCTCGTTTTAGAGGTATGAAATGTGAAAAGTGCGGGAGACCTTAAATCAATTGAGAAAAAAAAACTACATGTGACAAAAGTATATCATTGAGGAATTGAGCGGCTGAGCATGAAGCGCATTAAAATTGCATGTAGTGTATCTGCAAATCAAAACATAACACAATCATACTGACCACTACCGGATACACCAAAAAAGCAACACATTTTGTCTCCCTTATTAATCCTATACACATACTCGCGTGTGCTTTTTTACTAGCGGCATAAGCAATCAATCAACGTACGTACATCATCCGAATCCGGAGATGTATAATGGCGGTTAACACACTGAGCGGAGGAAGCAAGCAAAGTAGAAACACGATGTGATATTTATGGAGTGGGTCACAATTCAAACTGTCTGCGGGCGACGCGTTCAATATCAGGCTTCCCTTGTGTCGCTTAGTATTAGGGGAGCGCCTGAAAGTATGCAAATTCTAGTTAGAAGATTACTTATTAGCATTCTGGAACGTATTACACGTATTCCTCTTATTTGGTTCTAATGTTATTGCTTTTTGTTCGTGTTGTATATGTTCCTTGTTAGCATTCTTTTTTTTCCTTCTTACGGAGTTTTGCTATTATATATTCGTAACACATTACTTTTATAAGTTTTCTTCCATCTTCTAGTGCCTCGGTAATTGTAGTTTTTTTTAAATCAACAAAAAAGCAATTTGGTAAAAAATTGCATACTGTTAGGCGTTTTCCTACACGCGTGGCATACTGTGTGTCCTGTATACACAAAAAGCACAGAAATTGATAGCAAAATTCAGTACTAAACTAGGAAAGCATGGAAAAAAATCACTGAAAAATAAAACAATGGAATTATTGTCGTAAAAAAAAAACATTAAAAGAAAAGTATTAGTGAGAGAGGAATGCCTTATTTTGAAGACATTTTTGTATGCGATTCGGGAGCTACGTCTTATTACGGAAAGCACACGTGAAGTAGAGAAGAGGAGGGAAAAAAACATTGATAAAATTAGAGCAGCGTGTGCGTTTGCATTCTTGTTGTGTTGCCCTTTTGGTGAATGACTAAGAAATGGAATTGATAGGGAAGAAAAAAAAACCGTGGCACATAAACACACAGTAGCCTTGGTAGGGAAAATACTTTATTACCTTCGTTACTTAGCAACATGAATGTGCGCATCTTCGCTCCCAGCACACGCACACCACTGCACCGTATCTTTATCCCGCATGGTTAGTTCGATCTCTCCGATACACACTTGTACACTTGTGCGCTTTTTGTATAGTGATCGCAAACTGACTGAGTGCTTCAATGTTCCACAACTTTATGCTCATAATTTGTACACAAAAAAACCGCTTTCTAAACTCCCCAAGCAAAAAAAAATCTACGCGATTGTAAAAAACGTATATGATCGCTGGCGTTGGTTGCTGTGTAAATCCGAGAATGATATATGTAAAGTATTGCTAACGGTGAAAGGGAGAGATATGAAATGCACTACCATTGTTGCCACCAACAACCCCACTATCAATGCAAATGATTTGAATGGAACGCAAATAAACACACGCGTACGAGTTACAGTGTTTTGATTGAAACGATCAAATTTAGGGCAAGCATTTGTACAATGGCTGCATTTGCATTTTACAACCATTTGCTTATCATTTGCAGGGAGCGGGTCACGCACCATGCATCCCCTTCGTCTCCATTAGGAATTTAAGAAAAGCCTCACTAGTATCACTTACTCTCTCCCCGTGAACTCCTCGTAATCAACCCAATGGGAATTGTGGAATAGAAGCAATTGCGTGCCGAGAGGTACACGCACGTCCTAAACGCTAAAGCGGCGTGTTGTTCTTACACCCGCCATTCACTTGTGTTTTGTAATGTTTGCGGGACAACATTACGTTCACGTGGACGGTTGAATGAAATATGTAATAAATTACTAACATACTCTCCATTGAAGGAAAGCGGTAATAATGTTCAGTTTTTTGTGGACATCCGAAAAACAAAAGAATTATTTACTTTTACTAGTATAGGTTCTCCGTTGTTTGAATCCAGTTCCGGTTGGGTAAGCGAAAGTAATCCACCATCACATTCCATTCGTTGAAATCTCCATCAGGTAAAATCGTGCAAAGTCGCTCCACTTAACGATGTCATGTAACGAAAGAACATCACGTTTGCACCGTGTAAAGCGGAAAGAACTTCTAATCCTCAATTGTTCTGCTTTGGGGCAACATTCCTTCAGCCCACCGGTTGATATCTTACATCCCCGACATCATCCGAGAGTCGAA
>KB663677.1:3804426-3862977 GCA_000349025.1 Anopheles minimus
TAACTTCAATAAAAGATCAAACGCCAGGACCAATTCAATAGTTACGAGTAAACTAAGTGTTACTAACTCCTTCAACGCAGTCAGCTACCCGCTCGGTAAGGAAAGGGAAAGTCATGCAACACACCAGTCTATTGATAGGTTTCACCCCATCACGGATTATCACGGTGAAGAGTTAAACAACCGGTAGCAAAAATCCGTTCCTCCACACTGCCTAATCTTATCTAAAGCAACCTTCACATTGAGTGAGCTCGGTAGACGCACCCTAATTGCCCATTGTATTTGCCAGTGTACAGCCTTGCTAAAAACGCTAACCTACGTCCATCAGACCGCTATCAGTCGTCATCTACAGTAGCAATAGGGCTATCGAGACAGTGATATAAATCAGGTCGTGCTGGGGTTTTGGGGCAAAGATTCGAGTTCGATACCCGGGCCATAGGGCCATACTGTACACCTTTAGAACATACACAGAATTGTGGAGGATACAACCATGGTAAGGAACGGTGATGTCCAGCAGCGTTTCCAGTGATTGAAAGTGTTTCTTTCTCTAGAGAGTTCTTCTGGCAGGGGTCTGTGCTTTGGCACTTTTCGCAGCAACAGCCAACTGTTTGCCAACGACCCCGGGAATGGCAGTTCCCAACACCCCTGAAAATAGTGAGTTCCTTGCGTGGGAATAGATTCGTAATGGATCATTGTACTGTGTCTACTTACACATATGCCTTTCCACAGTGGAACGGTTGGCCCACCTGGGACCAGATGATCTGGCGGAAGAGCTGAGCGGACAGTTCGAGGGCGATATGGTGTTGGATGAGGAACAGCTGAGTGCGCTGCGCGATAAACGCAACGGACTCATCACAGAGACCCGTCGTTGGCCTAACCGAATTGTGATGTACTACATCCACGAGCCTGACTTTAGTAAGTTCACGCAAAGGTGGTATTGCAGGTGTAACTAGGTGAATAACGCGTCCACCTACTCCATTACAGCACCGGAACAGGTTCAGCATATCGAGCTCGGTGTTCGGCTGCTGCAAAGCCAATCGTGTCTCCAGTTCCAACGTGTTACACCGGATGTTCCCGCTTACATACGTGTGGTCGGGTCCGGGTCCGGTTGCTCCTCATCCGTCGGATATACAGGTCGTGCGCAAAACCTCAACCTGCAGCCAAACACCGTCGGAGTGGGTTGTTTCCGTATCGGTACGGTGGTGCACGAGTTTCTGCACGCGCTCGGCTTCTACCATCAGCAGAGTGCTAGCGATCGTGACGAGTTCGTGGACATCATCTGGGACAATATCGAGGAGGGCACGGAAAACAACTTCAACATCTACGGCAGCGACGTGGTGACGGACTTTAACGTACGTTACGACTACGGCAGTGTTATGCACTACAGCGCAACGGCATTCTCCAAGAACGGACAGCGAACGATTGTAACGAAGGATCCGAATGCGGCGATCGGGCAGCGGTTGAGCTTGAGTGAACGCGACATCTCCAAACTTAACTGGATGTACGGTTGCCTCGGAAAGAATTAATCCGAATCCGATCCGAAACTAATGCAACTTTATTGAATGGGAACTAAATAAATTGAATTGGGTTATTTTCATTGAAATGCTGTGTGTTGAACGAATCAAAAAGATACTATTTTAACACATTAGTTAGGTTTCGCTTCTGGATGATAAGGATGTCGTTAACGGATCAGGAAAACGAATTTTGCATATTTAGGCGGTTGAGCCACGGACAAAATGAATATGTTCCGCCTCTTAAGTCCGTTAGAGTTAATTGTGGAGACGCCTAGTCTTTTACATGATAGTGGTACAACAAAAAATTCTACTATTTTTTTTTTTGTTAGCAATAAGACCTCCGGCCGTAATTTCACAACGAAAAAGAAATATTTTGTTAGTATGCTTCAGAAAAACAATTTTTTGAGGAAATCTTTTCACTTCAGAACGTTTTTAAGGTATAAAGTATACCGCAACGATATTTATAATAGCGCCTGAAAGTTTGCTCGTCCAACACCAATCGCTCGTCGTTAAATGTCGCCTACGGTGTACAGTGAGGGACGCGTTTATAGCCACCCAAGTATATGACATTTTTTTATTAACTCATTTGAATATTGAATTTAGAAGAAGAAGAAGTATTAATATTTTACAATTATTTCGACATTTGGTAAATTTGTAATAGAGAATAGTGATTTTTCTAATCAAAGGGAATTTTGAAATTAAATTACTAAAAACAATTTAACCAAAAGTTTTTTTATATAAGTGGAAAATATAGTGGTACACCGATTATCCACCACTTAACCGGATGTCGGATTACTCGTGCGACTAAAAAAAAAATTAAAGCGATTTGGCTCAGTTCATGCGTGTCCAATGCCAGAAAAAATTGATGTGCCATGATCCTTTAGTGCAATGGGTCCAGTTCATGATACAAATAGCTCACGATCGTACCAAAATTACTTATTTCATGTGCAACAACATATCACAAAATAGAATAAAACCGAACACCCAAAACCAACCCCTTTCTCCATTTATTATTCACTAGCACTTATCTGTAAGTCCCGAAGTACCCATTAACCGTATACCTGCAAGGATCGAGTCCCGAGAACCACAGATAAACAGCGTTCCACTGTATAGCAAGTTTTTGTTTTCGATATTTGAAAATTTAAATCCATATCACTAATCAAGAACTGTCAAATTTTAAAATCCGCATATCTATATAACCACACCGATCGTACCCGACAGCACCAGTCAAAAATTCCATCCGGACCGTACGCAGGACTAACTATCCTGTAGCGGATAAATACAAATCTTCTTCTTACTTGGCGAGTAAGTCATGGCAGACAGACAGAAAGACAGGCCCATTCCACTCGAAGTTGTAGTATCATGGAAAAAGTGGACAAAAAATGATGAGACCTTCCGATATTAGAGATTTTAACCTTGTTAACGCTGCTAGCGGTTATTATTCAAAATTTAAATTGACACCTGTCAAGCGTTGAAGTAGCGCGTAAAGACGAAAGGAGTAGCTAGGGCCAAGGCTGAACGCGTAAAGCCGGAAGGACAGTAGCACATGGAAAGTCAGGAAGGCAAGCAGTGTTTGGCCACTATTTTAAGTTCTTCTATTCCCTAACTATTTCTCCTTTGTAACTTTAAACCAGACGGTAAGAAATAACAATAACAGAACACTGGAAATATACCATCTCTTTGTTGCGTCGACAACAAACCGATTTAACATTAAGAGGTAGATTGTTCAGAATTCAGAAGAGAACAAAATGTCATTTCGTTTTCCTAAGTATCTGACCCCTATAATAACAGATGCACACTTATTTGTAAAACAATGTTGACCTGTTGACTCCACAATTACGAGCTTACTAAGTAAGTAGAAACACTTACTATTGGTTAGTGCCATAGTGTTTAAATGACTTCATTTCCAAGCCATCGACCAGACGAAAAGCTACGTCAAACATCACCAGAACAATTCAAATATCTGTAACAACCGTAATCTATACGTACGTACTATACAACGTCTTCCTAACTCACGAGATAATGGATTATCGGGCTTAAGATTAGGCACATATTGGCGTGAAAATTGCCACAATATTTTAACACCAGCAGTGTAGCAGATGTAGCACAGTATTGTTTCATTTGCAACAGTTAGTAGAACGGCGTGCCATAATGTACCGACGGCGGGTTACACATTTCGCAGTGCTGTGTGTGTTACTACCCTTCGCAATGGCGCATCCACCAGCGACGTCGCGACTAGCATCCGTACCGGATCAACCGGCGGACGTGATGGGGGATAACTTCGAGGGTGATATACTGCTCTCCGAGGAGCAGCTTGCTCATATGAAGAAACGTACCGGCATGTACTTGCCTACCTTTATCTGGACCGACAACGTAGTGCCGTTCCAGATAGTGTCGTCCGACTTCAGTAAGCGTTAACGTCGGTTTCACCTAATATATCTACTCAGCGACTCTCCTCGCTCTTTTAACAGCTTTCGAACAGACGACCGCCATTCAGAATGCGATGCGTGCGATCGAACAACACACCTGCATTCGTTTCGTACCAGCTACTACCACGACCATCGATTACATTCAAATCTCAGCCGGAACCGGATGTTCGTCCTTTGTCGGACGTATCCGCGGTGCCCAGACGCTAAGGCTACAACCGAGTGCCGTTGGTACCGGGTGTTTCACGCACGGTACGATCATCCACGAGCTGATCCACGCGCTCGGCTTCTACCACATGCAGAGCGCCACCGAGCGCGATCAGTACGTAGACATTCTGTGGGCAAACATCACACCCGGGCAGGAAAGTAACTTCCAGTCGTACGGTACCGATCGCATCATCAACTATGGAGTTGCCTACGATTATGATAGCATTATGCACTACAACACACACGCCTTCAGTGCCAACGGGTTACCGACGATCCTGCCGAAGGTGCCGAACGTAACGATTGGACAGCGCGAAGCGATGAGTCCGGGCGACATTCAACGCATTTGGAACATGTACCAGTGCTGAAGAAGGGCTCAATGTTGCGACAGAACTCGGATACGACAGAAATAAACCATACAGTTTAGTTATGCATGCATGAATTTGTAGTGTATTAGGAAGACAGATTTAAGACCTGGGGGAAATTGGAATGTATTCTAAACCATTTCGTCCATAGAATTGAAACGCCTATTTTGTTGGGTAGATCCCATTGAGGACAATGCAACCAGCGGACAAGTTTCATTTTAATGTTAAAATGACGTTCCACTGCCACTAGAATAAATTCTGACCCAGGAATTACTAGACAAGACACAGATTGCTTCTAAGAACTCATCTATTATACTCTCAGTATCTTCGCTTGAACTGTGTACGTATCGTTTGCTAATTTATTAGCTAAAATCTCGGTCTTTCGGACATGCCTTGAATGCTTTTTCGAGTTGAGTCGCGCGGCCTCTGATGATCTCATTACAACGTTTGGCAGAAAAGTTTCAGCATTATACTTCTTTACAAAACACCGCTTAAAATCTTTCATTTCCTCCCAGATATGGTTAACAGCTTATCAACAACTCTGAATAGATTCATTGTTTCAGAGGCGATAATGCGTATTGGGATAATTGGAATAAATATTTTAAATACCCGTATAGGTTGGACTATCAAAACAGTGGTATTTACTCAAAGGTATTGGAAAGTTTACTCAACAAAAATTGTTAAAGATAAAAATATATTTTATTATATTTAACGAAAATTATAATATTAAAATGTGAACGACCATTTCCTGGAGGAGTTGCTGTCTATAATTAAGGTTTTATCTTTATAACAATGCCAAAATCAATCGCGGGAAATTTTTGCGATCAGATAAGCTTCTGCAATTATACAGATTGCAGGCACAAGAATTTCGGACAACAGTGAAAGATAATAAAGTTATCGTTAGCAAACGTAGCACCTGGCAGGCCTCCATACCAGAGGTTGGCAAACATTTCCAGCAAAAGAACACACTAGAGACAAAATGTTCCACAAGAAAGTTATTTGCGTAATTTGTCTTATTAAAGATATTTTTGACTATCGCCGAAGCACAAAACTGATGGACCGACCAGGTTTAACGGTACCGGTTTATTGATGACAAATAAAATAATTCCACTGCTTTTGTATGGCGATTTTTTAATTTAATCAAACGAGCCACTTTCTCACTATCTGCTACTCAAAAATTAGCTTTAAATGTACCAAAAACTTTGTGGATTACGTTATCGTTCGTTTGATAATGAGCTTCGATATCTCATAACACTACTTCACGTTGTACCATGAATCCACATCCATTTTAACAAACGGTTGAACATGCTTTGCAAACGGCTATGGTGAAATGAGCTGTTGTTCACATGAGACGAAGTTTAGAAGAATTTTCTGAAGCATTTATGCTTTACATTTCATTAAGAATGTAATAACTGCGAAAATAAGCATTTTTACGGGTAAAATCAAAACATTTGAAACCTCAAACTGGGACAGTGTTAGAATCTAATACTAGAAATACTGTGTGGTAACCATAGCGCCCAAGGTAACATATTAGCCAGGACACGAACAGAGCGCCATCTAGGAGGAAACGTACAAAGCTGCCCAAATTGATGTTTGGGGTACTATAGTTTGCCTTCGATTTCGGGCGAACTATTGGATGAGATAGCAACTAAGAAGGAAGGAAGACTGAAAAGAGGCCGTCTTGGACCCAGACACCCTACATCCCGGCAGGCAGTCAAATAAAAGTAGTATTCCAACCGAAACTCCTGACAACTTACCTGACAACTTGCAGGCTCTTATCGTTCCTGATGACCAAACCACGCACGTCCAGGCTTCAGTGTTCATCCGTTAAATTACGATATTTTCGTTTGTCATCATGTCTTCGGAAGTAGTACGCACTCTTCAACAACCATCCCTATAACACAGAGGTACAAGCAAACGAATTAAAAATCAATTAAATAGTTTATTACACTCTAATGCTGGAGGGTCTCGGTTCGATACGATATGTTCCTCTCCATTCCATCTCCGCTCGCGTCAAGTTGCATTGGAACCGCGTATGTACAGCGAGAAAGAGAGTCCAGTAAAACGTGTTACGTTCTTCTGCCTGGATAAATTAAGTTCACGTGTGACAAGAACAAAGAATCTTCGATCACACGTTACGCGCACAGAACAAAGGTGTAGCGGGTTCGTTAATAAAGAAAAGGCACTTATTGAGGCACTTATATAGCACATATAAATTAAACTAAAACTTTCTACCGCTAAAGTTTACACACACATAATTGTCTAGCCTAGAAGTAAGATTAGGTAGTTCCGCTTACCGTCTCTGCGTTTGCCGTTGGGATACGGTTTGTACAGTGTATGTCTTGGGGAAATAAAGGACACAACGTCCTCGGCAAGAGTAGCATTCGACAGCATCACCTCTTATTAGTGGGATTTACTGAATATTGAACGTTTCTCTCTCTCCCTGGCTGGGAGAGATTGGTAGTCCCCCTGGGGTTGTTTTTCTCAAACAAAAGCACACTGGAACTGCAATGGAAGACTGCACATAACAGTTAACGGTTATCTACAAAGTATGTACATAAACCTGCCGCGTTTCACCATCGTAAACGAATTTTGGGGGCCCGTGGGGAACGCACGTATAAACAGAGCGGTTCGGTGAGCATTGTACAATTCAGTTCCATACCCTAAACGCTAATTTATAGAATTATGGAATGGTTTCGTTCCTGTTTGGAAGGGTGTGGAAGCAAACGTTTGGGTAAGCGTTCGCGTTCCCCAACACCACACACAATGATTCCCAGTGCCAAATAGTAGTGAACGAAGAGAGCGCTTATCGCTTAAGGCATGCACATTTCGATGCGCTGGTAAAGATTGTACTTTTGTTGCCTAATTACTACGGGTGAAGGGAAAGCGTACATTTACATTACATTATTCGGTTTCTTCGACACTAAACTCAAAATGCGGAGTGGTCCAATTACATAAACCTAGCCTACATTTCAGCTCAACTCGTTGCCCTCGTAAAGACTTTCGCAGTTTTCTATTAATCTCAAAATCGGTGTGATGTTGTAGGGAAATAGTGTATCCGCAACGAGCCGACTGATCTGTAACCGTAAGCTAATCAACACCGTCATTACACTGTCCAGTATAACATTCGCGTTGGTCCCACCGGCAGCTGCCACGTTCGAATGATCCCCTCCATGGTTGGTGACACTCGTAACGCTACCACCTCCCGGCACTAGACCTGCATTGCTGCCGGTTGCCGCACGTAACCGGTGCTGCAGCAGCGTTGCTGCATTGCTGTAGCTATTGTGCCGGTAGTAGTTGTAGCAGCTCTGCGTGAACATCGCCCAATTCTGCCGGATGTACTTGAGGAAGCGGAGCAAAAACAGCAGGAAGCACGTTTCCGGGCTAATCAGCAGATCGAGAAAGAGATGCGTAATGTTTGGTCCAAGGTTGGAAAACTCGATAAACGTGTACACCGGGTTGAGCATCGCGATCAGCTCCGGGAACGCATTGTTCCGGAAGGAGATGCCCGATGTCACGTCCAGCGTGCACACCATCGCCTCCACCAGATAGTCGTCCTGATCGTCGAACAGGTGTATCAGCACCTTGCTGAAATGGCTCTCCGGGTGAAACTCGAGCTGGGCCTTCAGAAACGTCTCCAGCTTCTTCACCACGTCCCGGATGCTGCGCTCAATCATCTGTATCTCCTGCATATCGAAATCGCTGCTATCTACGCTAGAATCACTGGAATCACACCGGATCTCCTTCACGATGACGGCGACCGCCTTCAACACGAGCAGGGCCATCTTTTGCAGCAGCGTGCGATCGTAACACGTTTCGGGTGCTGCTACCACCGGGGGATGTTGTTGATGTGGTGCGCCCGCGCCACCACCCGCCGGGTCGTGTAACCGTGCTAGCCGTCGGTTCTGGTACCGCACCATCTCACCCTGATACCCGAGGAACCCGAGATGGTTACTGTAGGTGGATTTAGGCATCTTGTCCAGTATCCGATAATCCTTCACCGATCGTACGATGTTATGCGCCAAGCTACCAACCTCCTCGGGTATCAGGTCCTGCAACGCTAGCGTGCTGCCATAACATAGGGCCTCGTTGAAGAGCGTCAACATCTGCCGGTAAATGACGGCATTCTTGGTGACGAGCAGTAGCAGCTGGAAGCTGTCCAGCTGCGAATGGAATGGTTGCGTTTCCACCACCGAAAGGTTCGCTTTCACACTGATAATACTTTCCCACAGCCGGAGAAACGTGAGGATGCAGGTTTCGGTCGCAACCATCACTGCCGGGTTCGAACTGTTAGCCTGTGCCCGTGTCAGCGAACTGATGTGCTTGACCAGCGCGGACCATTTGCCGCCGAGAATGTTGATCGTTTCGAACTTGATGCGCGTCGTGTCGAAGCTTTCGGAATCGGTCAGCGTAATGTACCGGCAGGGTCCCGAACCTTCGACGCCGCCGCCACCACCACCCGAGAGCAGTTGGTGATTAGTACTGTGCGTACCGTGACTAGATGCCGCAGGTGGTTCCGTTGCTTTGGTCGCCGGCGATAAAGGCGTGCCGGAAGACGACGAGGACGAAGATGTTTCTGACGCCGGGTGGAAGATGTTTCTCGCCGCGCCATCCTCATTCGCGTACTGGTGGGATGCGTAATGCGTTGCGAAGTAATTATCCGCAAGCGATGGTGCACCGAACATGGCACCTCCAGTAGCGGAGCCGCCCGCTGTACCTCCGCTGTTTGCCGAACCTGATCCTCCTCCGCCCGGGGAGGACCATTCGCCGGGAGCACCGCCGCCACCACCGACACCTCCACCAACAGCACCACCCGCTGCTTCCTCCTCGAGCGGATGTTCGGTTTCGTCCTTCCACTCGACGATACGCTTGATCACTTCGAGGCTCGCATTGATCTTGCGCACCGCGTGCAGATCCAGGTGTCCGAAATCGAACAGATTCGCCACTATCTTCTCCAACCACCGGTCATCGTCCGGGTCGTCCTTGACGATGATCAGGAAGGAGGACAGTATGCGACCGGCCAGGTAGCTGACGTACTTGTTGTTGCAGCTACACAACCCAATCAGCTCGTCGATGTCCAACGCTGGGAACCCGGCAAACGTGGGACTGTTCACTCGGTACATGCGTAAATGCGGATGCTGCAGGTGCGGATGATCGTCACTACGAATCAGATAGTTACAGAGCTCCATCACGCCCGCGCAGATGTTGCCCTTGATGTTCTGCTTCAAGTACGCATCGAACAGCAGCTGAACGTTCGACAGGAACTTTAGCAAATGCTCGACCGGCCACTCGGACAGTGGTGGTGCAGTGTCCGCCATACCATCGGGTTGTACCACCGTGTGAGCGTACGTGCGATACGCCTTGAACGAGAGCAGCAGCACGCTGGAATCGATCGTACACAAACACTGCCGACCGATCGCTTCCTGAAAGGCGGCATGATAATCGTCCGTGGTTTGTGCGGGATGCGTCACGTTCGATCCGTGTACCGCCAACGTTGCGCTGGAATGCTGCTGCTCATCGTCGGAGGAATGGTCCAACGAGGATGGAACTAGTTTCGTCGAGGAGCAGGAAGGCGAAGATGAAAGGGATGTCGAGGAAGATGCATTGGATGAATTCCCACTGGAACTCGCCGGCGTTGTACTCGTCGTTGGCATTCCATTAGCTCTCGTTTCGGGGCTACTCCTTAAGCTGCCTTGTCCATGTGGAACAGTGCTCCCAGGCCCTGCGCTGGATATTCCTCCTGTTCCCGCATCGCTACCGTTCCCACGATCATGCTCTATCCGCTGTCGCTTGATCACTGGTTGCTCGTGTGACATACGTTCTACTGTGCCACCGTTCGACGTTGCTATGCTACCTCCCGCTCCTCCTCCATTGCCACCACCATTCGTGGATGTATTCGAACCCGATGTCGAATGGTGTCCCGCGTCCGTGGGACCATTTAGGTTGCTGTCCATACTTCTGCCAGTATCAATACTGTCACCATTACCACCGTGCACGGGTACCAGACCCTGAACCGATTTACTTTCGTTCTGTAGCACCATCCGCGGGAAAGCAGCTACATTCGCTTATACTTGCTCTTATTTCTTCCGTGGTGCTAATTATCCGAGATCGATAATTTCTCCCGATGGAAGTGTTATTCACCGTGCGAGCTTATGCGTACGTGTGATCCGATCTCGTTGGACTCTGTTGTGCCAACTGGCATATGCAGCGTTTAGGGCGATCGAATGCATGACGAAAGGGCTAAAAAGAAATAAATCGCAGTTTGCATTAATAATGAGTTCGAGTTAGAATACAGTTTAAGAAAGAAGTTTTATACTTCAGAAAAGAATGTTTGCCTGTACTATAAGCTAATATTGTATACTTGTTTGAATCTAGTTCTACAATTACAATATTTTATTTCTTTACTGCTCGTAGTAATAAACAGAAAACGTTTCTGATTTGGAGAAAATTTTTCCCTAACACCCAAATGATCTACCATCAGCAATGCAGTAGCAATGTTTTCTCCAAGCATCCCATAGCACAAGATGATCCATTTACGAGCAACCATTATATCTCCACGTTACCGAACTAAATCCTTTCGCGATGTAAGTTCCAATCCAGTGTGTAGAGTTTGCGGGACAGCAGCAGAGCAGAAATATAGCCCCAAGGTCGAATCAAGAGAGCTGAAGAGAGGCCGAAGAAGCAAGACAACAGCAAACAGAAAAATGCGCATTTGTGTGTATGACGAGAAGCGTGGTGGGTCATAAAATCTCGCCACCACGCAGAACCTCCACAGGCCCACCGTACACGGTCATACTTTCCGCGTGTATGAATGGAAGCATCCCCCTCCTTTCCTCCCCCCTGGAAGAGACCGATCGTTTCGTCGCGATCATCACACTCCCCGGATAGCTTCTACGAGAAGCAAACACACAAGACGGACACGGGGATATGGAAGGGACCGCGATTAACAGCGCTTTCCCAACGGAACAACGACCAACCAAAAAGAAAAAAAATGCTATGCGCGCCCGCACAGTAAGCCACCGCACGAACGGGGCACACACAATCAAACCGATTGGAAGGGCAACTCGGGTTCCCCCACGAAAAGGGGGACGCACAGCAAAGAAAATCGGGAGAATTTAGTACGGCATAAAACAGCCACACGGCGATCTCGGAAAGATCACAGGAATGCTTCGACCGTGTTGCGTGAATGCATACGCACGATCATATCCCATCTTCCGCGTTCACCAACGTCTCTCTTAATTCGTTCGCCCTTCTTCGCCCGGGGTTTCCTTCGTTTCCTACCATGCTCTGCTTTTTCCATCTTTCCCTGTACGCACACACACACACACAAAAGCGCGCAGGTAGGCGCGCATACAGACGCGTGCGCAAACACACGCGTCTGGAACGACCGATATGCCCGGAAGTCATCAAAATTCCTTAGAACCATCGTGTGTGCATTTTGGGAAAGCCGATTCCGATAAAGAAAAGATCGATCTACCGATCCATCTTTCGAGGAAAGACGTACGAAAAACTTTCATAGAAAGCCCGCATTGGACGTGTGTGGCCAGACAGGTGAACGGCGAACAGTACCAGATTCGAGGGCTAAATTCCTGTTTTTTCAGCCATGCTGGTGAACTATAGGTTCCGTCAATGCGCCGGATGGACGGGACGGATTCACCTTACATTCAGTTTCTCTGCATTATGCTACAATTATTGCACAGTAAATAATAAAAATGGATAAAACAATCGTCAGCCGATTGCATACCTACCATCATAATGTATTCCATTCCATAAGCATTGGTGTGAGCACGGGAAAAGATTGAATGAATGAAAGCTAGCGCGCTGCCTTTCGGCTTGCCTTTAACGTTGCTGAACTATGCGATCAAGTATGCGACGATCACCAACACTCTCGACAAAGCTCAACACACGCCAGCACAACCGTTTGTGCTTCTCTTTCTACCCGCTCGCTCGTACGATCGGTCGGTCTTCTTCGCACACCGATCTTGGACGCGTCGCATCAACCGCTGCTACCTTTTCGCCTCCTTCCCTTCTTTCACTTCATCCATACACTACTGCACCACACGCACGCACACCACCGCCAACAGCAACGCACACCTCGCTGTGTGTGAGTGAATGTGTAAGTGTCAAAAAACAGTAGCACTTTCAAAATATTTCCTTTTTGCATGGAACAACGATACGGCTTGCCGCGCGAGCTTTTACCACGCACCCGTTCTGCGCTTTTCCGTAGCAAAAAACTACACGTTCACCGTTCACAAACCAAAGGGAAGATAAATCCGAGCACGGTTCTATCGGCCACGGGGTTGATATTCTCCGCTGCAATGCAATACTTCCCACTTGTTGCTTCCAAGGCTCGGGTATGGTTGCACTGGTGGACAAATTTACACAATACCTCCGTTTAGCTACAGCGGCACAAACGACAACAATGTCCACTCGGTTCTACACTTCATAATGCTGCTGCAGGTACGTTTGGCACGGTAAAACACCGAAAAAGGTGACCGTATTTCGCATAAATCGCACGGAGCTGCCAGGAAACGAGGAACACACGCACGATTTTTTTCTAAGATGGCGGCTGTTTGGTGTCAAAACTGCTCTACTCACGCATTCGAGCTGGTCGTTCTCGCTCGTTCTCACTCGAGCAACGCGCGTTGACACTCGACGAAGCGTTGGCGATGATCGATTTATTTGTCCGAACCTTGACACAACGGGTGCAAGCGTCAAACGTGTGCAGCGTACGATAAAATAAGCAAAACAAATAAATTATGATTCATCGGCTAGCAAATTATCGAATGTGTAGAATTTCGTGAAGTAGAAATGCATACGTACAGTGTTCCGGTGGTGAAGCACGACATTCGCCATGAGGAAATGATCCTCGATGCAATCAACGCCTTCGAACTGCTCAACCAAGTACGCAGTCCATCAATAATTGCATTGGTTACCGATCACTTGCATTTGTTTTTTTTCTTCTTTTAGGTGGTGGAAGATGTTTTTGGAAAGATCAATGCACGGATCACGCAAAACCGGAAACGTCTGGAGGCACTGGATGTTCGCGTGGAAAAGGTGAATGCTGATGTGCGCAGGCTGCACGAAACCAAACAAGCGATCATAATTTATTCACCCAGCCGGTACCCGGCAAGTGATATGGAATCGGTCATCGAACCGACCTTCTCCGCTAGCAACCGAATCACATTTCCGAAGCATTTCTTCACCCTCAAGGACAAACCGTACCTGCCGTCCCATTCGCTGCAGGAAAAGATTCAATTCTATCACGTTAAATCGCCGCGCGAAAATGAACGCATTTTTCCGTTCGATTCTGCAACGAACCGTGCTGGTAATTTGTGCGGACGGGAGTCGGGACCGTTTCTAGACACATTGCTTCTGTTTAACGAGCCCTCGTTCGTGCAGGACTACAAAGGGCAAGATTGGAAGCGAACGGTGCGGAAGGACTCGTCGCATGGTAGCGCGATACGCGAGGAAAGGGTACTTTCCTCATCGTCGCCCATTATTCGCCAACGTACGAAGAAGAAAAGTCAGGACATCTTCTATACGCCTTCGCTGGGCGACGCACCGAAGCTGGACGTTCCGATCGATTTGCCGGATCTGCCGGGTATTGTGAGCAATATCAACTACGTCGGTAACAGCACATTGATTGCACCATCGCTCCAGTTAGCCGGCATCATCGAGCAATTGCCCTCCCTCGAGGATCTCACCAGTGCCATCGATGTGGCAGATCATTCCAAAGATAAACTCTCCGATAGCTCGACCGTACCATTGCCACCTGTACCACGCAGTACATCAGAAACCGTGCCACCGCCAACCATATCCGTGCCTCCTCCGCCTCCTCCGCCACCACCACCTCCTCCACCACCGCCACCACCAACAACAATTGCGGTTACGGAACCAGCGCCGAAAATTGAACCGGAAACGAAATCACCATCGACGAAACAAAAAGAACCACCTTCAACATCCGCAGGTGACGCTCATTTTAATCTGATGGAAGCAATCCGACGTGCCGGTGGTGCGGGAAAAGCAAATCTGCGGCATAGTGAATCTTCCACCCAGCGGGAAACCAACACAACCGGTCGCAGTGGAACATCCGAGCCGAAAAGCCTCATCGATGATCTGCACAACAAGCTGCAGATGCGGCGGAAGGGTATATCGGGCACACGCGAAGCGCAGGAACCGGGCAACGTGATAGACCGGCTGTCCGCATTAATTCCACCACCGGCGCCCAAACTCGCCGCAGACGCATCGGCCAGCGAGAGCAACGAAGAAGACTGGGAGTAAGCGAAAGTGTCCTTTACGTTTATTATTATTCTAAACGGTTACAAAGAATGTTGCGCATCTCGAAATGCGGCAGAGAATCTTTGTTTTTAGTAAATAAAGTGAAAAATCTCCATGTTATTCCACCTTAAAAAATACGTCCGTGTATGCGGTGAAAATGAAAGCAAATCGTTCATATATCTCGCACCGGTTAGATTGGTTTGATCTTGAAGTGCAGTCCAATCAATGAGAACACAAGACATTTCAGATCCTGCACGAGGTAGTAGAAACCGCGAAGTCCTTCCGGATCTTTGGACTGATTCACGTCCACCAGCGAGCCCGTTTTGGAGGTGGTGAAAGAGATGTGCTCATCGCCTATCACGATTTCTAGTTCCTGCAAAAGCCAAACATCCGGTCAATAACGCAAACCAGGACGATTTCAAATTCTTATCGTACGTACCTGTCGTCCAACCCGGTCCGGCGGTGGCCACAGGGAATCATCTTCGGCCATAATTTCCGAATCCAGTATGATGCGCTTCAGCTCCTCCATTACCGCTTGGTGCACGTACGCCTCCTTCCGAATCATGGTGTCGTTTTTGTAGTTGGAGTTGTTGGCGTACCGCAGCTTACCGTCCGGCCGGAACTCGAACTCCAGAAACTCATGCCCGAACTTGCCCTTGTGGCCTACGTAGTAACGTAAGTAGAAATCTTCCGTGCTGGACATTTTCGGGTCGGCTTTCTTTTCCTCGCGGTAAATGTCTTTTGCTTTACGTTTTTTTTGCTTTTCTGCGCCGTTTATATCGAGCGAGAGAGGTTATGTCATTTCCAACGCTTTGACAGCTGAAGCTAAGTTTACACGTCTCGCCTAAGATGGCGGGACGATAATCATACCCAGCTGACAGAATAGCTGATCACGATAAACAAGCTGTTGTTCCGCTAATATTGCTTTTATAAGAAATACGTCATCCTATCATATCTGCAAAATTTCTCACTTGAAATATTGAAATATACATCTGTTAGTGTCAGATTCAACTACTTGCTTTTATTCGTCATATAACATTTATTGGGGTTTACATTAGTATTGTTTTCTATTTAAAATATGTAATTAAATAGGTCTACCTCAACGACAGATCGCGTCGATTGTTTCGCGATGGATAAGAAAACTGCGTTCCAATATACTATCCTCCGTACGCGGTAATGGTTAAGTTCATGTTTAAGATAACCGGCATAATGTTCCTATGCACAGTTGCTCAAATATCCTGCGTTTGCGAAAATCTTCTTAACAAATAGCTTAACTTGAAATAGTACGTCGTAAATTTTACACAAACAACATTGCTTCTGTTTCAGCAAAACAGGTATAAACAGCTCTCCTTCTTAATGCTTTTTTGTTAACTTTGCTGTAGTCGTTACTATTATTTGCTATAGCTAAAAGGAGCGGTCAAATACCAAAATTTGAGGGTATTAATACTACGAGAGGGGGTAATTCTACTATGTTACTACATAACATAAACAAGTATAAAATGCACTAGAACTAGTTGGGTACGGGAACGCAACGTTCCCTTTCGTTTTCTAACGTATAATAAAAATTGGGAGGCACTTGATTTGATTTTGACATCCGCTTATGGTTTCACGTTTCGTTTCTAATCGTGATGTATTCTGTGGCGCATTTTTTTTTGCTGCTGCTTCTACTTCACTTATATAGTACATCGAACTGGCGGGAGTGGTAAGGCTGAGCAGATAGCAATACAATCAGTTTGTAAAAAAATTGTATTGTAAAAATGGTTGATCCGGAGAGACCTACTACAACCAGGAAGCCTTTTTTCTCTGCAGAACTAAATGTAGCTGAGGTGCACAGCAAAATAATGTTAACGCCAATAGAAAGGTAATAGTAATTGTGTAATCGAGTAAAATACTTGTAACGCTTCTATGTACACCTTTATACCATAATACAACAACTATATACGACTAATTAAGTTTTCTTTGAGATACACAAGGTACACACACGCTTATCGCTTCTAGAATCTGGCTGTACGTTTCACATTGGCTATATCTGTCTAAATATACTGTTTTTTCCATTTCGAATCGATCGATTCTTCGATATGAGCTTTCTCAAGTACATCATTAGCGTGTAGATATGGACATGTTTTATATGGTCTGTATGTAATCGTCTACATATAAATACGTACGCATCAGAACAGCAAGATTATTTCATCACGCATAAATGCAAACCGTATCAAACAACTATCGTCGTGTGTCAGTAAACTGTTTCCTATAAAACGTTCCACTAGCTAGCTCAAACGTGTTCTAATACAAAATTGCAGCAAAATGCATTTCCTATGCATTCGTCTTTCTGTTCTCCTTCTTGTACAAACGTTCCCTCAGACAGGGGTGTATATATTGAGCACACGGTCTAATCATTTCATTGGTTTGTTGTTAACAATCGTACTATTTTGCTTAAAAAAAATGGTGTAAGGCAAGATTTTTTTCACAGGATGGATTGCATTTGTTTTCGTTCACGTTTCTAACTGAGGACATATGTTACCTCCAGTCTTTTCTTGCAAGGAGTGTTGGTTATATCTAGTCGTTCAATGAGCAGTTTCCAAACATGAGGTCTTTTGGGAGGTGCTGTTGATATACCACGAGAAGGCTAATCTGATCTGGTAAACTGTTTTTTTTTTGCAAGAAAAAGAACACCAGTATGGATCAATGTGACCGAAAAATCATATAAAATGAAATAAAACGTTTGCAAATAGATCAATTTTAAGATAATCCCCGCGCTTTTTGTAAGTTCTGCTTCTGATTTACTTGGAGTTGGAGAATTGGAACCTGGGAATTTGACGCTTGGCGTAATGAATGACATGACAAATTGGGCAAACAGACAAAAAGTTTTAATGTAAAAGGCCATTTATCAGAGAGTGAGAAGCCAAAAATTTAATTAAGCAATAGTTAACGACCACATGTGAACCATTTTATAGTATAATGAAATTTCAAACGACAGGACCGTTATCGAATCCCATCCAGACTCAGCAACGATAGGACCAGTAAAAACAGAAACATTAGTGGCATCCACAATTCACTAGTAGAAGTCATTGATAGAAATTGAAAAACACATTTACCTCAAAATGCCAAACTACATTAACAGGAGAACAAAAGGTACATAAGCATCTTTACCATGATGAACTCCGCATATCAAGACCATTCGGTTGGGTGCAAAACTACGGTACGACTAGACGGCATTCCATCCTATCGCAGCAAACGTAGTTTTGGACAAGCGCAAAATTGTGCGACAAAAAGAAAACAGGAGGGAAAACTATAACGAACGAAAACAATAGCATCAATGAGATTGTTTGAATTCAAGTAATAAAGAAGTTGTGAAGTGTTTGACAGTTGGGTCGGAGCGGAGCAGGTGATTGTTGTAGAGATGGCCCCTCATGTGAACTATTGGTGCGGGTGCGATAGTGAGCAGAGTCAGTCACTGCATTGATCTCGTTCAGATAAGTAGAAGTTAAGCTATCGCGACATAACCACTAGGATTTCAAAGCATTGAGTCTGAAGATAACAATTCAAGTATAAAACACAACGTAGGGTAATAAACCAGCAACAAACAGAGATAATTTTGCAACAGTTTCCCAGAGCGCACAATATGGAAGGTTAAAAGATATGTGAAATAAATTTCATAACGCATGCTACATGAAAGAAAAAAAAAGAACGGGGCCGACACGCACGGTATAAGCGTATGTAACTTGGTTACCATGACACACAACTGGTAACCAATGCACAGGTAAGTAGTAGTTGCGCTGTTGTTAATCGTCTCGTGATTTCACCCCTTTTTTACACCGGAACAAATTAGTTGTCAGGCAGAAACAAAAATAAACGACTTAATTAAAAGTTGGATTCGTCATCAGGGATTGAAGCAGATAAATTGATACTTATTCGGTAGCACAACACCACACTGTGACGTCTATGACTTTGGTTAATGTTTCGTCCTGGGTGTGAAGGGCATTCACCCCTCATCCAACGGGTCCGGCTGGGAAAGCGTACGATGCCGCTCAGCCAGCTGCTGTTGCAACCTTATCCTTAATCAGGAAATGATCGCCGGATACCGATTGATAGTTGGCCCATTGCTACCACTTACGGTGCTGTTGCTACTCACGTACAGATCCGTGTTGGAGCTAAGCATGGGACCACCGCCACCATTCATAGGCCCTCCGATACCGTTCGGCACGGACGTTGGGACGCTCGGTTGAATCAGCGACCCGATGGCCGGATGCATGATACCGTCGCGCGGACTATCGATCGTAAGCTTCACCTGCAAACCGGACTCCTTGATCAGGTTGACCACATCGCTGTGGCTCATGCCGGTAATGTCGATCGAGTTGACCGCGATAATACGATCGCCGATCTTCAGCTCACCGCAGCGTTCGGCCGGACTGCCCGGAATGAGATCACCGATGGATGAGCCCAAAAATTGCCCGGAAGACGAGATGATGACAAAACCGAACCCTTCGTTTTCCTTCCGCGTCACGAGAACGTTGTAAGGGTAGCGGGGATTCGGTGGCAGAGGTGGTGGCGGCGGGACCATTGGTTTCGACAGTTGCCGCCTTCGAAGAATCATCGTTACCTGTCCCCGGAGACCCGCTTCGCCCATCAGCTGTACGACGCGATGATGAGAGGCATTTTCCTACAAGAAAAGAACACAAAATTAAATCAATGATAACGAATTGTCTGTTTACATGTTATTCTAGCTCAAGGTTTAGCGTTTTATATTTTTTTCAATTTGAACTAGAATGGAGAGTGGTAAATATGGAATGCTATCTGACACAACGAAAGTTTCGCAAGTGTCTGAGTAGATAAAAGCTAATAAATGAGAAGAATTCACAACTATCTTTACACATTCCACTTCCAGGATGACCACCCGATTCAGGATATCAAATTCCAGCTTTTCCCGGGTTTTTTCCTAGTTTATCCTGGTTCACTTCACTTCAATTCCGTAATAACCAATACAAGGTTTCGAATCATATAGTGGAATTTCGGAATCACTCGGAGGAATGTTGGGAATGAATAGTGGAACATTGCAAATCCGTTGTGAAACTTTGCAATCATATAGTGGAAAACTGTATGCAGACAGGGGGACATTCCACTATTCATTCGCAGTATTCCACCACTTGATTTAGAATTTCCATTATATGATGAAGCTTGTACGATGCATCTATGTCAATGTATTTTTTCATTTCTGGGACCCCAACGTAAGGTGGGATTAGGAATAGGTAGAACTCGACGAAGAAATAAATGCATATGATAGAATGATAACAGATTATTAAGGTAATATGAAATAAAAGGTGAGATTAAATAAACAATAATAAATATGAGATGAAAAAGGTAATATGAAAAAAATCCCTGGTTTTCCCCGTTAAATTTAAATTCATCTTTGATTCCCGATTTTTTCGATGTTTCGGTTTGGGTGGCCACTCTGCACTTCAACTTGGAAATGGAAATTAAAAAATTTGTTTCGAAACAACCTTGTAATAGAACCGTCCGTCATATTTCGCTTACTTACCACATTAACTCCATTAATATTAAGTATCTCGTCGCCGGTAGCGATACGCGTGTCCTTATCGGCAGCACCGCCAGGCACAATGTGACCCACCGTTACCTGTGAGCCTTCCTCCGTACCACCAACGATGCGGAATCCGAACCCTAGCGCCTGCCTTTCGAGCGTCACCTCTGTCAGGCTGTACTCATCGAGTCCGTGATGTCCCCCGTACCCATTATTCCCCCCCATTCCCGGACCGCCGTAAAGGTTGTGGTGCGGATGTTGCGATGGCGAGTGTTGCATCTGTTGGTGCTGGCCGGCGGTCATCTTCCAACTGGTACCGGGTGGACCATGTGGCATCGGTGCCGGGTTGCCATAGTAATGGGAAGCCATGGGAGGTTGTTGCTGCTGCTGCTGTGTGTCGTACAGCGACATCCCATTGCCACCGCCCGGCGATTGCTGCAGATGGTGCATGGAAGGGTGTGGTGGTCCACCTTGTTGGAGCGGGTGGTGATGAGGAAGGTAAAGGTTGTCGTACTGTGGAATCGGACCGACACCGACCGGTGGACCGGGATTACCCGTTTGCTGCATCGAGCGTTTCCGATCCATCAGATAATCGTTCAGCCGCTTGCCGATGTTGTCACTCATCTGCGGGGGAAGACTGTAGGTCCCGTGCGGCGAGGGATTCATCTGGTGCATCTGCTGGGTGGAAAACTGACGATTCATTAGATGTTGTTGGTGCTGCTGCTGCTGGATGTGATGTTGTTGCTGTTGCTGCTGCTGCTGCTGCTGACGGAAGTCTTGACAATCATAACAGAAGCAGTTATCATTATGATACGGTCCTTGTCCAAGCGGTGGCACCGGCGGTGGGGGAACCAGTGGTGGTGAGTATAGCTGATTGTAACCACCACCTGGTGGTCCATTTACGCCGCTACCGCCCGGCCCACCCATGGCATTGGACTGATGGAAGCCACCGGGCGGATATGGGTGGTTTCCCGGCTGTCCGTGGTTGTGGTAGATGGCCGTATCACTGGTACTGTTGTTGGAGCTACCGATCGTCAGCTCGCCTAAGCGATCCGCCAGATTCCCGTGCTTCATATGACCCGGGTGCTGAAGATGATGCTGAAACTGATCTACCCCATGATGGTGATGATGATCGTACAGCCCAATATCGTTCGCTATGGAGTCGTTATCGTGTGTGCTGCTGTTGGATTTCATATTCAACTCCAACTTTGAGTCGGTCACGCTCTTCCCGCCGGCACCGTCCAGCTCAATCTCTTCCGCGTTTAGCTCGGCCAACGGCAACGAGGGCGTTTTGGCACGGGCGCGCGTATCCACCAGCGGCGTTTTTGGACGTGTCGGTAAAATTTCCTTCGTCTGCGTACTGTACAGATCGGCTGTCGGTGTTTTGCTACGAAATAAATTTCCAGGCCCATCCTTCTTCAGCATTCCACCGTTGCCACCGAATTTGGCCAGCTCGATGCTTTTCCGCAGTTTGTTCGTGAGTTTGCTGCTAGCGGGTAGGGAGGACGACACAACGGGGACAGCACCGGGTCCAACCAGCATTCCACCACCAGCTGCACCCGGTCCGCGCTGTACCTTCAACGTCGTTTCGATGTTTTTCGGACAATCCTTCAGCACCTGCACGACCTCGTTGTGGCTCATATCTTTAACAGGGATCGAGTTGATGCTCAGCAGTACGTCCCCTTCCTGCAGGTTTTTGCAGCATTGCCGATCTAGGATTTTCTTCACGCGCTGCCCGTACGAACTATCGGTGATGGTAAACCCGAACCCATTGTCACTCTTCACGATGTTGATGTGCAGTATCTCCGGTACTAGATCGTACGGTTTGCCCTTGTTGTAGTGCTGCTGGTAGGACAGCGTATCGTTGAAGTAAACATCACCGCCATTGGACGTAATAGTTGGCCCGTTACCGTGTATTTTCGCCAGCGGATTTTTATGCTGCACATCCGCCGATGAATGATCAACCATGAAGCCACCGTTTTCCAAAAATTTCAGCTCACCGTCCGCTATCACGGCTCCCCCATTTTGCACCAAACCGTCGACCGCGATGGTCGTCACCACCTCCGTGTTGGGATCGTTCGGATCGAACGGCAGCGGATAGCCACGGCATACATCCAGATGTACCTCCTCGCCGGGCAGTATCGACTGGAAAATGTTCACCATCTCGTGATGCGTAAAGCCTAGCACGCAGATGTCATTCACGTACACCAGCACATCGCCCATCTTTAGCTGCCCGTCCATCCAGGCCGGCCCGTTCGGTACGATCGACTTGATCTGCAGAAACTCCTCCACATTGTCATCGCCGCCGACGATCGTGAAACCGAGACCGCGGATTGATTTCACCAGCGTCGTCATTAATCGCTCCCCACGCAGATTGGCCGGGTTCTTGGTGAAATGATTCACACGTCCACCGACACCACCGGGGCCAGTGCCGGAGCTACCGTTCGCACCGAGCTGTCCGCTGGCGTCGATTGGGCCGGGCCCGTTCCCATCCACCGAGGGGCCTCCACGTTCCTGCATTCGTTTTGCCTGCAGCACCGGATTCTCGTACTGCGTTTTACGGTTGACGTGATCGATGTAGTACGTGCCATAGTGAGGATCGCATATCTTTTCCCACCCGTACGGCAGCTCATCGTCTTGGCAGTCTTCGAGTGATTTTTTCTGAAACTTGGACAGCCGTGGATCCAACCAGTGTGACGTTCCCGTATTGTGACTGGAAATGGGGAGCAGGAAGACAAAAATAGTAAATCACATGTTTTGTGTATCAACTAAAAACAAAGCCACGAATGTTTTTAGTAGCCCCAACGCAGACAGTCCCCGAGAAAAACTATTATAGCAGAACGCGGAAATCAGTGGATCTTGAATGTCCGTGTATGTATCGAAATCGTTTATATTCGACTTAAAGTGTGTTTTATATTATTTTTTAACTAAACATACCGAACCATCAAGCTACAAAAAAAAAGGCGTATATCAGGAGTATTGTGTCTCAGGGACTACCAATATAGACATTTTTCGTGCCAGCTGTAGAAACAATGACGCCCGCTTTTGGACACTAAATGTGAGTCACGTTCTTTGTGCGTCATACGATTTGTTTTTAACCATACGCGTATATCAACCAGACAGTTCTTTGTTTGGAGCATATTTCGCGTGGGAATCAGAAAAAAACTTTCCAAGAACTACCAAGATTCCCCCAAAAAAGAAAAAAAAAATACTAATGAGAATTTCATTCCACTTACTCGATAAAATATATTTCCCCACTATCCGTGTAGGCTTTCTCCCACTTTGGTGGCAGCGGACCCAGCCCATCCTCGTCCTCTAGGTGATGCGAGGAAAGGTCCGTTTTTTGGTCGTAGAAGCTACCCGTTTCACTGTCACCCGTTGCTATCGAAACACTACCATCGTTACTTTGCTGCTGCTGCTGCTGCATCTGAAGATGATGATGGTTGTGCTGCTGATGAAGGTGTTGATTGTGATGGTGTGGATGTGGTGGCAAATTGTTGTGTCCGTTGCCACCGTTCGCTGGTGTACCACCGGCAGATCCGGCCACACCGTTCAGTACCGTCGATACACCATTGTTATTCCCTTCGGGTGAAGTGACATTGGGCGGCATGAGTCCATTATTTCCACCCTGCGCATTGTTATCATTGCTAACGCCCCCCGGTGGGGCGTCCTTGCCGGAGTCAGATTTCACACCCATAATGCTGCTACCACCGATGGGACCCGATTGACTCATTATGTTTCACTTCCGGGGAGGGTAGAACGGACACAACGGGCGAAATGCTCCCGGTGTTGTAGCGTAATTACACCCCTTTTGTGCAAGCACAAACGAGATGCAAGATGCACAGCACAAATCACGTGTTTTACGTGGTAAAGAGCTTACAATAATTCTATGCACGAGCACAACCTAATACTTAATTACCGAGCACTGGGGTAGTGTGTGGGGTGGGTTACACTGATTCTGGTAGTGCACCAAAACAATCACGTTTGATAAAACACGGTTGCACAAGTGATACACATCGAACGACACGGTATGCACGTAACGCGCTGCCCAACAACACTCTGACCCAGGGGTGGAACCATACGCAAGGGCATTTGGGACGAAAACAGCACACGATCGATGGCGGTGTGGTGACGACGGTCGATGGCCAAAAATATACACTTTCACCAGTGAGCTCACACACGCACAAACACCATTCCAGGGGCCTCTGGCGATGCGTCTTTGCCGTTACCGTCGGAACTTTTTTTCTTTTTTTCCTTTTTTTGGTTCGCCTCTGCTTCACCTTGATTGGTGATGATGATCGAGCGATCGTTCGGTGGAGGTCACCCGTTCACGAAAGCCACACCTGTCACACGGGTCGGCCATCACAAAACTAAAGCGCGAGGACGCACACATACGATGCACTATTTTTCTCACTTTTTTTTGTTGCCTCCGAACTCGGCTAATGCATTGCACGTGCGGATAGAATCATCGCGCCGTGCAGGTAACCAGCGTACCGATCGTATAGTTCCATTCGATGCAGATCCGAACGTACCGAAATACCGGTTGATGACGTTGCTTATGAACCAGCGAATTCCTTTCCCTGGTGCGATTGAAGCTGGCGGCGGTATATCATCATCATCATCATCACAACCGTCGTTGCCGTTTCTACCTTTTACTAATGCGGGTATAAAGGTAAGGCTATGAATCACCGGCTGGATATGTTGTTTTTTTTCCTTCTTTCTTTTTCCACGTTTCACTCCGTTACTTCTTCTTTTTGGTGCACACTTTACGATTCGCCTGGACAGTGATCATCGATCCGCCGCACGAATTTAATATATGCTCACTGGTCACTGTGATTGCGGACGAACATGATCTCTGGTAGTAATGCTACACTAGAAAAGCAATAGACACTGTCGAGAGGGAAGAAGAAGAAAAACACACCAATGTAATGGAATGTTACCTTTTCTACCACATAGCACACCATGCAGCAAAAAGGGGATTTCACCCCCACAACCGCGAACACAAGTACAATGGTTCGCAGTTTACGTTTTTGGTCACCCGGAGCCGCACACTACTACGATGCTAGTGCGCGCGCTGTCATTCCACACTGTTTCACAAACGGAATATCGTTTACTGGACTGGTTGGTGGATTTGTTTTGAAGCAGCGAGTCGCTTTTTAACCCTTCACCGGAAATGGCTTTTAAGCTCGCAAGCGTAAACACTCAAATAAAAATTACGTTACTGTTTTTGTTCAAAAAAAAAGAAAGCATTTTTATAGCATACTATTTAAAAAACATGAAACGTGTTCGTAGTTAGGACGACTCGAAACTCAACAAAATTACTTCCATCGATACATGTGGGGTTACGCTTTAAAACGCTTTACTAGTTTGCTTTCCATTAATTCGTTACCCCGTAAATTATAACGTATTGATTACTTTGTTTTCGTTACAGGTTCTTTCGTTACAAAATGGAGCGAAATGAATGTTTAGTACCATTTAAACTGGAACCTTGTCTCTCATTCTCCGCTGCCCATCCATTCACCTGTTGTTGGTCCCTGCTGTCTGCCCGCTTGAGCATAAAAATCGGTCACCACACATATCACCAACCCCGAATTGTGGGGTCATTTCAACATGAAGGCACCAGAGCACGAAAAAGGAAAAAACATACATACACACAAACACACACGCACGATAAGGGCTTACGGTGCTCTTTAACTTTCTTTTCATTCATTTGCCTCTGTCCACACAATTTGTGGCAACGGCAGTAGGTAGCAAAGATGTAGATGCAGAAGCTATCTTTAGCGAAAAATCAACAGAAAGAGAAGTTTTGTCCACGAGCATATCAGGTCCGCCGCGAATCATCCGCTGGAGTATCATCGTTCAGCACTGGTGTGAACGAGATGGCAGGCAAGCGAAACGGTTACACAAACGCGGCGGAATGAGCGAAGTGGCGAAAGTTGCATAATAAACATGTCATTATTTCTATCATTTATCTCCTCTTTCCGCTTGATCCACACACGTCTCCGTGCTTCCTCGATCACTATAGTCTACTTTGATGCTGATGATGACGGTCGGTGGTGGGGGTCATTTCTCATGTTCTCTCCCGCGTCGCGCACACACCTGCTGCTACGATCTCAACCAGAAGCATTGCTATGCACGCCGTGCAAACAGGTTAATGATGTTCCACGGGACAGAAAAAAGCCACTAAACCGTAAACTTTTGTTTTCTTTGCTCCCCTTCTCTCTTGTGTACACACACAACGGGTGTGCTGCGTGTTTTTTCTCACCGTCGCACACACACACATACGCACGTACACACCAGCACTAACACACAACCAGCTTGCATGCTTTGCAACGGATACATAATTATGTACACCACACATTAATGAAAGTCGCTTCGTCGGTTCCTTCTTATAATCGTACGTTTCCCACCGCCCGCAAGCCCACTACGCTATGCTACTTTGGGGGGAGGTTGTTCTTTAACAACAAAAAAGAAGAAAGAGAGAAAAAAACTAGGGTGCAACGGTTCCATCTTAATTTTGCTACTTCTCCATTCGCTGTGCTTGCTTTTTTCCGCGTATCGAGACCGGCGGCACTTGAGCAATGATCGATGGGAGCACTCTTCACAGTGTCTCGAATGCTGCCGTTTGGTCCTGGCAGCGATCAATAAAGGTACCGTGGACGATTTCGTTACCGCGGCAGGCAAACGGCCTTTGGACCGCTGCCGGACGAGGGGAGAAATATGTTTTGTGTGCATTCCATTCCCGCGGGCACTACGCGACAAGTGAATGTTACCGAAAAACGCACACCGATGCTGCGGGCTGAGCGTGTGTTGTGTGTGCGTGGCTGATGCACGCGAGTGTGCGTGGGCTATGTATTATGCATACATGGTTTTCATCTGAAGGAATTCCATTCATCTTACTACGGTGCGTGCCTGAGGAACTTCATTATTCGCAACGCTTATTCTCGAAACACTACGAAAATTGCTCAATTTAAACTTTAAAGCAACGCAGCACTAAATTAACACAACGGCAAACACTTGTGGGAAAAAAATCGAGTGAGCCACTCCGGAGGCATCATTGCCGCATCGCAATATCTTCCGACGTTTCCCACGCACGTTATCCCGCGACATACCTTCACATGTACCGTTTAGTGCACGAACTAGATAACCTACTGCTGTACACGAAATGCACAAAACGAAACGATTTTAAAGGAAAAACAGCGTCAAAAGATTGAGCTGCACTTCGTCGTCCGACTCCATTTTCAAACAAAACGTCTTCTTCTTGTTTTCCTTTATGTTGTGTCACTTTTTCTCCAAGTGTGTAGAAATCAGGTTGGTCCGTTGCAGGTTGCTGCTCGCCTTGTGAAGTGTCAAATTTGACAGTTGTTGATTGAACTGGTCGTTGTTTTCTGTATGCGCCCAATAAATTGTCCTTTCGTATTATATTAACAAATACTAAAGCTAAATCAAGCATATATGCGTATGAAACATACATCAGCATTCATCGATCACTACAATCGTTTGGGCTTTATGCTTCAGTGAGATGCTGAATGTAAACGTATCTGAGCGTTAATTCAAAATTTCTTCCCAGTGAAAATACTGTATGTATCGGGGTGCATCGCAACAAAAAACCGGCAGACCGTTAAAAGCGTTATCTTCTCGGGCGTTACTCATTTAAAAAAGAATCATAAATCATACAAATAGGGTGTCCGCTGTAGATAAAAACGAAGGAATTTGTAGTAAGCGTCTTGTTGAAAGTATTTAAAAACAATATTGTGTTTCGGTTATCTGTAACCTGTTTGCATACAGCATTTCTAAAATTAGGTCAATGGAATTCACCGCGATTCTTCAACTGGAAATTTTAGTAAAGCAATGTATAACTACCGCATATAGCTTGAACTACTTATGGTTAAATCAGTTTTAAGTTGTGGCACATTGCTTCTTGTTGAAGAGAACGCAAATACATCTAGCGATGATGGTTGCTGAATAGGCGTATCGAAGAATACGTATATAGAGAAAAATGCGAATCCGACACCTATATTAAAACGAAACAACAGGTTTTCTTTCAACCAACGAATAAATGAATCAACACCAAAATAGCTTTTGTTAAGAAATCCTTTGCAAAAACGAAAGGTTTTATTTTGCTCCGGTGTGGCGATTTTAATGTTTTTCGCATCTTTTTGGCTTGTGGCGGTATTACACCCTTGTTGTTTAGAGTGTTATCGAGTGAAAGTAGATTTTATGTGTTTTGGATATTGTTAGAAATACCACCCATTTAAAATCCCGTCCTGGGTAGAAGAAATACTAGATCCATGCCTGCAACAGATCGTAAGGATCTGCAGGACACAGGAACGCATTCAAGCAGAGCTCCCACCAAAGTTCCCACCAGAACATAAAGATGTATGAAAACGGAAATCATTGCCGTGCAAGATAGTGATCGTCGTGTATCCCCGGATCGCTACATAAATTCACGAATAAACCCATACTTATCTAAAGCGTGTAGTCATTCCGAGTAACTGGAGCTACAAAATCTCAACACGATCACAACGGATGTACTTAACCGGTAGCGGAGTATTTGTTCAACGGTTATAACGTATACTAAAGAATAAGTAGAAATTAATGTCGCCTGGCTGGTAAACGACAGGAATGTGGTAGGATATATCATCATCATATATCATTAGCGTTTTGTACTTGTCTAAGAGAACTATCTTTTTTGACGGCTCCACGTTGTACGCCGTTCGTTACAACTTTACCGGACACATTTCGCCGTGTAATGCTTCTCATTTGTCATGTTTGCTACTTAATACTACTATAAATGTAGACGATCAGAGGGCAGATAAATGCAGGTGATCTGCTCCGCTGAGAAAGTGCTAAAGATGAATAAACCTTATCACAAGTCTTGGCGCACGTACGTTTCATGGCAACCGTGCCTTTCCTATTGAGGAATGTCTTTCCAACGCATTGCTTGTTGCTTTGTACTGTTCGCATCTCACATTCTGTATCGTTCTATCTACCCTAGTGGCGTGTATGGCAAATTGTGGGACAACTCTCGGATGCGGGATCTGCGCATCGATGCGCTTAGACTCGATCGCATTGTGACGGATGATAATAAGATATTGGTACTACCGCTACTAACAAATGTACGGATCATTTACGTTCACAACGTAAACCATTTGGTGCAAGCCTTTCGTTACGTTTACAACGCAAGCGAGCACATCCGAGAACGATCGCGCACGATCAACTGCGATACACTATGAAACCACACACACCCCCTCATATAGCACCTAATCTTAACACTAGAATTGAAAAAAAAGAATACTACAATGAAAGGATAAAACATCCTTAGTCCCGGCAGGGAGTAGGAAAACGATAACACCTAATTAATAGAAGGCAACGGGTATTTACACGAATAAAACCACTCGTTTGGTTTGGTATTAGGCTACGCTTTTCTCACACGTATTTGAATGAACAGCTTTTCATACTTTATTTTATTGGTTAATCTTAAGGTAGTGTTCCGGCTTAATGCGGTGTGCTTTAATTTGCAGAAAGTTACAATACAAAGTATCAGGGGATTGTGGGGGAGGGAAGATGCGGATTTTAAAATGGTCTAAACCATAACACCGGATTGGTGTACGGAGTGGACACCGCGTTGGTAAGGTTTTGGGGCGAAAGATGGAGCATTAAATGTGTATTTCTTTTCGTTACTATAAAGTGATTAGTTAAACCTGCTCGATTGTTTTAATATTCCGACTGCGGTTTTTACTCCCTTTCATCCTACACGCCTAGTGCTGGTTGTCTGTATTGTTTGCAGAAATGAATGTGATTTCGTTACTTCTTTGTCAAGTCTGTGCGCCCCTCCATACCGCTACTATCGAGGGTAAACATTGGCAAATTAGCCGCTAAAGCAACGCACAGCATACACGAAACAATTTCTTTGCTTAATATGACTATATGAATCGGAAACAGAAAACTGAACCTTACACGAAGCTTACAACTTTACACAACTATTATCTTCTTACACACGCAGACACACATACACACACACACCGTAACGCTTCCCTAATAATTATTGGGAGCAGTTAAAAACCACAATTGTTGCAACGACGAATGGAGTTCGTT
Organism: Anopheles minimus; assembly: GCA_000349025.1. NCBI lineage: Eukaryota > Metazoa > Arthropoda > Insecta > Diptera > Culicidae > Anopheles > Anopheles minimus. The sequence goes on from KB663677.1 coordinate 3,834,848, forward strand.
TGATTAAAAACAACAACAAAAATACATGATATTAGTCCGATAAGTAAAATGTGCGGTAAAAAGAAAGTATCTAACTAAACAAGCAAATGCTTTCACGGTCACGCTAGAAGCAAGGAATACGCAACATCTTCCATTTCCAGAAGCAGAACGGTTTCACACCGTACGTGATACAGCACAATTTAATATACAATTTTTGATAAAAAAAAAATAAACCAACGCTAGTGATAAACCGAATCGTGCCTTCTGCCCCATATTACACGGTGTGTAGGTCGTTTGAGGGAAACAAGCGCTAAGGGAGTAATGCAAACGGCTTATTAAGGCGTTAATTAAACACGGGATGAAATATTTTAAAAATATAAATCAATCGAAAAAGACACGCCAAGTGGCACGTGAGACTTGGGTTCACTTTTTCTGCTCCTATTACGACTAAAGTCTAAAATCTACGGCGCAATTGTTACAACCATGCAGGTTGGAAACGTTCATCAACAAGGACTAAGCTGTAGCCACACTCTGGCGGTTTGCAAACATTATCTGTCCTGAAACAACAAATGGGCGCCCCAAAACCAGCCACACACACATACAATACGGTATAGGGTGTGCGCATTCCCTTCCCGCCTGAAGGTGTAACGTTTCAGGGACTGCGAGACAGAAGCGGTTAATTATCCTTGACTAACCTCTGAATTTTACGCTTGTCCGCCTCATTGACGCCGATCCGTTTGTCCAGCCGGTCGAAGATACGCGTCTTCCGGCTGTTGGTGCTGCTGGTCGCCGATGTATGATGCAGCCCGGTCGCTAATCCTCCGCCCCCATCCGTCCTGTCCTTCCGCTCGTTCGACTGCTTCATGACAACGATTCTTCGGCTGCTACCTCCCACCGTTGCGCCTGCACCACCAGTGCCGCTGCTGCTGTTGATCGTCGTGCTGTTTCGGTCCCGGTTACCTTTCAACACTGCCGCTCCGTCGGCCGGTTTGCTGCCGGCATTCGTGGAGGTGGTAACCATGGCCGTACCACTCGTAGTGGACACCTGACCACTGCTGGTCGTCACTCGCGGTTTCGATGGCATCGGTTCGGGCGTCGGTTCGCGGAGCAGCAACTCCTCGAGCAGGTCCAGCTCGATCGCTTCCGAGTTCAGTTCACTGTTGTGGCGCGGACGGTCCGTGCTGCCCTCGCTCGAGTGCGGTTCGTTGTCAAGCCGCGTTCGGGTGCGATCGTGATGATCGATCACCGTTCGCGCATTACTGTTTGAGCGCTCGACCGGGGACCGGCGCGTCGGCTCGGTTGCGACCGGTTCTGATTTCTTTTTCAAGGTAATGATTTTTTTCTCCGTCACGACCAAAGGTGTCAGTTTCGGTGGAGTATTCTCCTGAGGTTTTGTATCCTGAACAAAGAAAAAAAGGTTTAGTTAAGCATAAATCAACTGGGTTAAATCAGTCCCACAACATGTGCACACACTTTACTACCACTTACGTTTGATCGCGATCTAAGCTTTTCCTCTGCCGCACGCTTGCGACGCATTTCTTTTTCGCGTAACATTTTCTCCCGGGTAGCTTTCTGCTTTTCGATTTCCATCCGGTAAGCCCTCGTTTCGGGATCCTCATCAACGTCATTACGCTGTGGAGTGAAAAAAGTACACACATACACATTTGAAATCCAACGGCAGTTCCAGGGGCACGGTCCCAACACGCGCACTCACCTCATAGTGTCCCCGATGGTTTTCACCGTAATCGCTACTCTTTCGCCGCTTGGGAAACCGGTTGTCGTCATCCCGCTCCCTGCTGGCGTTGCGACTCCGTCCGAAGTTTCTTCGCCCGGGCCGGCTCAGATCCCGATCCCTGCTGCCACCGCGATGGTGCCTTCGCGGTGAAAAGTCACGATCGCGGTCCCGTTCCCTCGAACGCGGTCGCATCTCCCGGTCCCGTTCCCTCGAACGATCGCGCGATCGACCGCGCAGTGGTTCGCGGTCCCGTTCCCGGTCACGCTCGCGATGTTCCCGTTCACGTTCCCGGTCGCGTGATCGGGCACGATCGCGATCCCGCTCACGGTCTCGTTCGCGTTCCCGTTCCCGGGAGGGCGAACGTTCGTGTCGGCGTTTTTCCACCTCAATACGGTTTTTGTTGATGAATTCATCCTGCTGGCGCTGCAGCTCCGCGTCACTAACGTGTCGGGCACTAACACCGGCCACAAACTGTTGCGAACTGAGGGCTGCATCGCGCATTAGCTGATCTGCAAGGTTCGAAGTTTACGAAACCATCGATAGGGGCATTAAAAAAATAGAATCTCGCAGGGATCCGCCGCATTCCGCGACAGTGAAGCCAATGTTTCTCTTCCAACCAATGTGTATGTTTATTGATTTGCTCGAGTACTACTGGCTTCATGAAACGTTTGCACCGAAGGATGATGTAAGGAAACAATCAACTCCCAAAAATAAACCAAACCGAAGCGAACCGAAACATTAACACATAGCGTGGACAGGGTATGGAATTGTAACCATTTTATACTTAATTCAACTAATAGCGCATACATACAGAGGACAGGATGACAATTGATATAAGGTCAACTCTATCTAGCAGGTTTGTAAAACGATAACAAAATGGGGTAGCTTAATTCTAAAACTTAACACTATAATAACATAAAATAGATTGCATCTACGCATTAAGTACATCATAATCTCGATTGTATCTTTAGCATTTTACAGTCTGTCGTGTTTCGTTTAGTGTTTTCGATTGTAGTTTGTAACTTTTCTTGCTTAAACCATCGCTGTACAGATCGTTTTTCACAGATAGTAAAATAACAAGATTTCTTAATTTTGATAGTATTTCGACTAAACTGTCGACTCACTGTTATTGATGGGAATGTTAACAGTACCAATATTGCACTGCATATGTACAAACAATAAATACATGTAATAATGTGCCGTAAGTCTACGCTATTACTATTTAAAAAGAAACAATAACATTCCTAATAACCAAACTAGCCTAGCAAAAGTTAGTGAAACGTGCGGCAGGGTAATCGGATAGTGAAAGCTATACAGTGATAACGTAAACTAGTGTTATACTCACTCTTGACCGCTTCAACACCACCTTTAAAATTAGGATTGATCAGCACTTTCTGGGGAAATCCGGCCACTGGTGCGGGCGACGGTTGGATAGGATTGGCGACAGTTCCCCCGGCAATAACAACACTACCACTTGCAACGCCTCCCGTGCCACTTCCTCCTCCAACCGTCATCGGATCGAATGTTCCGGACAGGAGTGACTGTGGTGGTGGTACTGCATTCATGCCAGTGCTCGGATTGCCGACCTGTCCTTGCGATACCGAAGTCCCGTATGGTCCCTGCGGCGTACCGATCGCCGGACCTTTCACCGTCCCAGCCGGCCCACTAGGTGGACCGGCGTTGCGAAACATTTGTGGCCCATTAGGACCACCCGCCGGTCGAATCAAGCGTGGCGGCATGTGTCGTCCCATTTCGAACGGATGCCCCCGGGAAGGAAAGCCACGCATCGGTGGCATTGGACCACCTGGTCCACCACCCGGCATTAGCACACCGGGATGCATGCCCGGCGGAAGTGGACCAGGTGGAAAGTTCATACGACCCATGCCGCGGAATGGGTTCATCATCTCGGGACCGAACCCGGGTCGTAACGGATACCGCTGCCGGGTGCCTGGTCGGAAATCCATCCGAGCACCCGGGTGCATGCCGCCGAAATTGTTCGGACGATGTGGACCGAGTATGTTCGGTGCAACCAGGCCGGAATGTTGCATAAGATGTTGCGGAGGTAGCAGCGGATGCTTCATGCCGGGTTTTCCGTAACCTGCCTGTGGTCGGTTCCCTCCCGAACCCGAAGGACCATGGTGCTGTTGCTGTTGATGTAGGTGTTGAGCGTGCATCTGGTGCCGTGTATCGTTTTTCGTTTCGTTTTTCCAACCGCGCTTCTCACTCACCTCATCCGTATCGTACGAACCGTCGTGTTCCTGGTTATTGCTGTACACGTACAACACCTCCTCGGATGATGTCGTATCGCACTGTTCGCTGGCGGTTGTCTTTTCTGTTAGCCGCGTACTGCTAGACAAAGGGGACGCATCCGCAAGGGTTTGCACAGAACTGTACTCCACGGATGAGGCCACCGTCGATCTATCATCCAATCCCGACGACGCTGAAGAGTTTAAAGATTCTTTCGATTCAACGGCAGCAAACTCCTGAACGGGATGCGGTTCATCAAATACGGCCGGATCTGCAACATTCCCTGTGGTGGTTGGAGACGTCGTTTCGACACTCACTTCGACCTCATCCTTTCTGGCGGACAGCTTACTTTCATCCGTAGCATTCGCGGCACTACCGTTGCTGTCCCTTGTTCGATTCACTTCGACTAGCGGTTCTACGTCCTCTTGTTGTACCGGCGGACGCGCACTTTCGTGATAACCGGTCTGTAATGTGTCACTCTCATCGCACTGGCTTCTCGATTCACTTGGCAATCCAAACGTTCGGCTGTTACCCGGTACACTTTGCGTTGGACTGTCATCATTCTTGCGCACATGCTCCGCCGCCACAACACTGCTACCCGCCGCCGGTTCAACATCCTTCAACGCTAACTCCTTGCTAACCCAATCGTCCGTGTCTTCCAGCAGAAAATCTTCATCCGGTTGGTCGAGTTTAATGCCGTTCTCTGTAAAAAAAACCAACGAGGTGTGCTTTTAGCAAGGGAGGAAACAGGAAATCGATTTTATCCTACAGACTTACCGTCGTCGGACAGCAGCAGTTCGTCCTCATTCAGAATGGCATGATCATCGTTGCCCAGATCGAAGGTAAGCGAGTCGTCACTGGGGATGGGCAAAGAAAAAAAGAACATAGCACACCACAATTAGGTACTTATTTCCCATATCTACAACGGTCGAAGGTCCTTGAGGAATATCAATTATTGCCGAAATTAGCATAGCATCCTGCCGTCAAGCCAACCACCACGAACACATGTACAAGCAAGGGGCAGGGAGCGAGCCACTTTTGCAAACGCTTCTACACACGCTTCCAGTGTACCGAGCTTAACAAATCTACCACCACCGATAAGCACGACAGCAGGCGTTGGTTTCGCGAGATGTTTCAAACACAAAATAAGCATGTAAACTTTGCTAAAAGTAGAATAATTGTTGAAATAAATCGCTTCAACTTACTTCGTCTCGGACATTTTAATGGGCTATTTTGACAACTGCTGTCAAATCGCACACCAAGCCAAAGCCTGTGTGGGAAAGCAGGCCGGTTCATTGCGCGTTCATCGCCATCGCTATGTTCAATGTCGATTCCGAATGTCGACATCGACGAACCGGTTTCATCGAGTTATTGCAGTTCAAATGGTAGCGCAGGCACGCTGCGTCCGGGTTTTCCATTGTAATATCAATAGCTGACTGTATATTTATTGGTTTTGATTAATAGCAAAATTGTCTCATAAAATTGGCTACCGGTTTGCATCCAAGTAGATCTTCATAAATACACAAATCGGATGGTTTTTCTTCCAATAGTTCATAACTCAACGTTGTGCGAAGAATAGAGAGGGCAGCCCTTTGCAGCAAATCATTCGTCCACCGAACAAAGGGCCGCTTGACGTCAGGAAAATTTCTCCCGTTTTTTTCGTACCGCCGTAGTGAGCATATCATCCGACGAGCGTTTTCGTTCGTAATCCGGGCTGAGGAAGTGATTTTCCGTAACGCATAAATCTATATTCCTGCGAGGCACGAACCAGTCCAGGAAACGTAGTATAAGATGGCACAATGAAATTATTAGTACAAATGGCCACACGCCGCTCTTCAGGCAACTGCAACATAAACAAAAAGAAACAACTATCAGTGATACTGTAATCGCTTGTAGTTGGTACAGTCAAGCTCACTTTTTCATCATCAATTTCAGCGTAGCAGGTGCTTCTTGCAGCGCAGTTCGATAAACCCTTTCCGTACGCTCGGTAACATTGTTCCAGTTGTACAGATTGGCTACGATTTGATTACGCTCGAATGCACACAAACCCGTGTACGAGGTCCGTGAAGGTGTCGGCAAAAGTCCATCAATGGATCCGTTCTGGTATCGACTGCTGGTGATTTGTTTCTTTTCCATCTCGCGCCGAATAGCCTCGCGCAAACCGCGATAAACCGATTCTACGGTCGGCTCGGTGAGAATAATCAAACTGGTGGGAAGTACTTCGGGAATGCCACCAACCTTCGTCGATACCACCTGCAGACCACAAGCGGCAGCCTCCACTATAGCCATACAGTATGCCTCGGTCAGGGAGGTGTTTAGGAAAATGTGTCCCTGCACCAGAACATCACGCACTTTCGCATGCTCCAATGCACCCAACATTACCACCCGATCCTGCATGTTGTTCCGTTCGCGGATTTCTTCCAACAGGCCTCGCTTCGGTCCGTCACCACCGATGATGAAGTGTACGTTGGGCAGATGTTTGAGCTTTGGCAATATTCCAGCGAGCAGGTCGACTCCTTTCCGATACACCAAGCGGGAAACAACCACAATATTAACTGGTGTTGGATTACAAAAGAAATAAACAGTGTTCAGAACTTGGGACTGTTGCAAATGAAACGATTTGTTCGAGGGACGTTATGCCTTACTTGTTTCATCATCGTTGGGCCTACGGCACGGGTTTGGTGTGAAGTAAGCCGTATCGACAGCGTTCGGTATCACAGAAACCCTATCCTGATGCACTTTGGCCCGTAGCACCGTATTTTCCTTCCCTGGAACGAATGCAGCAAATGAAGAATTAAACATTCCATCCCAAGCGGAAAGGTCACAGCCACGAACTTACCCGTATGTGACACGCATATGCAGTGGTTACAGTTGGCTAGTGAAATTTCTAAAAACTTGTTCGTAACTACTGCCGACAAATCGGCAAACCCAAACAAACTGTGATCCGTGAAAACTGACTGTTAAAAGCAGACGAAAAAAACAAGATCCATTATGAACGATCGGGTCGGGAAACACTACAGACAGGTAAGTCTATTTACCCTTAATCCAAGTAGTTTCGCTACGTTCATGGTTTCGTGCGCTAGCGTGCTAAACGCGGAATGGCCGTGTACGATGTCGATCTGCTCCCGGAGCAGTATATAGCGTAGCAGCGGTACGTTACAGATCATCGTGGGAAGCACAACTTGATTGTAGAACACTTTGATTGGAATGTAGTACACCTTCAGCCCGTTTGTCATGTACCGGATGCCTTTTCGGTCGCCGTACGAATGTGTGACGACGATCACTTTGTGGCCGCGGGCAAGCAAACATTGCGATAGGTTAAATATATGCTCCTCAACTCCACCCATGTTTGGGTAAAAGAAGTCCGATGCCATGCTACAATTTGGATGATACGTTCGTGAATGTACTCGTACGAAATGGATCCCATCACTGGGAACTTACCATATTTTCATCGTATTTCCATGAATGCCTTTTTGCCGGTTCGTGATTCCCAAACCTTTTGAGTCACCCTTCTGGTAGTTTATTTATGGAAAAATGATGTTTGTTTCCGTTCCCTGACAGCGGTTTGCAACACGCTGTCAATGCAGATGCGAGAGGTTAGACCATATATGACATATCGTGTTGTTTCATCGATTTCGATCGTCGCACATCATCTTGCATTATAAATGTACAGTGCGTGATATATTTGTAATACAATCCTCTCAGTAGCTACTGTATGAACGACAATAATCTGTCGTACATGACTTTATCAGATATTTCTTTCCGTTGTCCGGTAGCAGAATGAGTGCACTTTGTTTATTTGAATATCAATAATTTATTTTTATTGCATTTTCAAAAAAAAACTCATTTTCTTTGTATGCTTACTCATGGTTTAAAATATACCTTGCTTTGTTGTTTTTACTTGCGGTTCTTCTGCAGCAGGGAGTTTTTTTTGTTCTCATCTTCTAGCGCAAACGGACACGCACACCTTATCCTCATTGTGTAAGTTTTACTGTTTCCTACTCGACTGTCCACCTGTCCCCGTATCCATAATGTCGTTACCATCCCCAATGTCGACCACTGCCAATATTAGCCCCCGCTAGATGCAACGACTTTGAAATGGGAAAGTTCTGTTCGTACTTCCCATGAATATTCTTGCGTGTCTTTTTTTCATGCAAACCAGCATTCGCTCTATCTCTCTCTCTCCTTAAACGCAAACGAAATACACATTTAAAAGAGTAGTTGCATATATTATCCTAGCCCTGCGAGATACGGGGGAAAATAAAATAAAATAACCAATTTTACGCACAGTACATAAACGTGTATACCATAACTACATCTTACGTATAAAAAACCATCCAACGGAAGCGCAAATACAAAATAGTGTCAAAATCAGCGGCAAACCATCACATACCGATCGGTTCACGGTTGAGATAATGATTAAGAATATCAGATGGAATTACAATAATTCAGCTACATATGTGTTGTTACACACATACACACACACACACATTGCCGGCTATCGGCTATGCGTCAATCCGCTATTACCCTGTCATGTGCTATCGTTTAACTTGTTCATTAGATTACTAATTGGGGTAAGTCGTACAACACCCCTCACTCTCTTTCCATCGGGTTCGTCGTTTTCCATCGGTCTACCTGCTGTCCATTCGTAACTGCTGTCTTTTTTATATTCGTCTATGTTGTTTGCTATTTACGCTTTTCCTTTTTTGCCCTTGCAATCACCGACCTAAGGTTTCAAATGTGTACTCCCTTTCACTTGCTTTACTATGTTGCCCGTACGTGCAGGTTTATTTTCGTACTTTGCTTTTACAGAAAAAAAATTACAACCAATTTTGGTCTGTTTAATCTATTGCAAACCATCGTCAAACGCCGATCTGAAAACAGTTCCGATGTCAACGGTAGCATAAAAAAAACGAACCAATTTGTTGCATTATGAATGGTATTGGAAATAAGGAAATGGTCATACTTGCATCGTAAGTTATAATCCTGCTAAATTATGTGCGATCCGCATTTAGACGTACGAAGCTTCATTTTCCTACCTCGTTTGTATGGCATCATATGTGTTACAATCGATCGAACATTTTTGCGCTCGCTGCCCAGTTCCTTACTCTTCATCATCTTTTCGCGAGGGTTTGCCACCCCTGCCACTATTCCGGCCATATTCCACGGGGACTAGGGCTAGAGCGGGTTAGCTGCTTTGTCGTGTATATTTTTATATGATAAAATTGACCGTAAAATCGTGTAATGTTTAAAGTATGTTTTCGTCACTGTCCCGGGGAAATTCCTGGATTTTTTCCCCAAAAGACAGTCTCTCCACCGGTCCTCCGGTCGTGCCTAGGATTTTGTGAGATGCTGATGCTATGCACATGCTGCACATGGATTTGAGCGCCTGAGCATGACTAACCGATCGTGAACTTTCGTCCACCGATTGCTGGTTTTTTGTTTCGTTATCTTATCCTCTTTCCATTTTTTGTTTGCGTTTGTTGCATGACCGTAGGATACTGCTTTCTGATTTGTATTTTGTATAATTACTCCTAATCTAACATTTGTTCTACTGTCTTTCCTGCGTGTGGGTGTGTGTGTCTGTGGGAGTTTATGCAAATGTTTGTTTTACTTTTCAGCTTCAGCAAATGTTATTCCTTCCCCGTGTCGCAAGATATAATGTATTTTATGTATTCCTAGTCAATATTTGTTTCACAGCGTGGGTATTGGTTTCATGCATGAGCTAAGAGTTCCCGATTCCTGTTACCTTATGTGTATTGGAGTTTTTTCATCAATTTCACGCGGACCCCTGTTGTCTCACTGCACTCACTATTACATGCTGTCCACGCACTACTTTCGCCATTGTGTTTTTTTGTTTGTTTGTTTGCTTTTGTTTTCGACATTCGTTTTGTATGCGTTTGTAATTTTTATATCAATATTCTACATTCAGATTCGATTCAATTGTGAAGGAGCGAAGAAATCGTTCGAAGAAATTTCATTTCCATTTGCATTTGTAAGATTATCCTGTTTTTTTTTTTGTTGTTCGTGCTGTCGCTTACATTACTGCAATGTCTTCCGCGTTCTCTACTTGCTGTTTTATGAACGTGTATATGTGTAGAGGGAGAATGTACGATTTTAAGCACGAGGCACTCGCGCGTACCCCTATAAAACCTGGATCAACTCAAAAGCTCCAAACCGACAATAGTGGGTGTGTCTGATTATGTGCCCTTCGGTATCAATGCACGTGGCTTTTGCTAACAGTCAAGTGTAGAAGACGGCACGCCTTGTTAAGTCCTATGGCTGAATTTTGTATATGAGCTACTAGAGTTTTTATCCTACGCTTTGTTACCCTTTTACAGGATAGTATTTAGTTACATTTCCAAATATTCCATTACTTGCTGCCGCAATATATGAGTTTTTGTGGGTGTGGGTGTGTGTATATATATTTACTTTTGAGCTAGTATAGTGTTTGTTTCCACTGCCGTTTCTCCCGCTTGTGCAATGGGTTCGTTCAATCGTTTTCGGTACTAATTGCGAGAGCGAGGAAGTAAAATCGATTGAAGGATGCAAAGTACGGGTTTCGTGTCGTACGGTAGTGCCATACACACCCACAATACATACTACCCGCGGCCGTCGGTGCGCACACAACTAGGAGCCTACGAGAGCTCAATATCCCGGAGGAGCTGTACATACAGACAGTACGACGGAAAGAAAAGGAATAATTTAGCTTATGCTTCGGCGGCGGTTCGGCGTGCTTGTGTCGGGCTTTATACTGTCGAAGTGCAAATGGCCTCTATAATAAATGGTGTGTTGCGAACTATTTTCATATTGGAATGCGTGCGTTTTCCCGCCACACCGTGTTTCATCATATAGCAATTCTCTTTGCTTCACCCACAACCGTGCGCGCATCCTGTTGGGGATTACGGAAAAGAGTTTTCAATTTATACGTATGCAGTAATGGTGATAAATATGTCTTCGTTACGTGAGTTACATTGATCCTTGTTTGCTCGCTAAGAGATGTGTACGTTCGTTAAATGATTTGAATGATTATTTTAATGCTCCAGCGGTGCCGGGTAGAGTGATTCGTCTGTTCGTTATTTTTAGTGATTCCGTACCCGCACCCTTAAACGCTACTACACCCCTGTTGTCTCCCGACCCGCGTCTGTTGTTTTGGCCCGGTATGGCTACTCCTTCTAACCGTTCGAGTGTGTACCTTAATGCATTAGAGATCCAAAAAATCGGCATCAATTACACGATTTTTACGCTTTCGTTCATAGCTACTGCTTATACTGAGGAATGTTATTTGTTAAACATAGTTGAGGTTGCGTAATGACACCATGTTCAGTTCTCCGAGCGCACAATGCACTCAAAAGGTTTGGTTTTGTAGTATGCTCCTGTTCTCATTGCAAAGGGGAGGTAAGATAATGGTAATGTTATGCGCGGTAAAGTTAGCTTATTACCCGCACTGTGTGTTTTGCTGTTTTGTGTAGCATTCAATAGCAATGTGTAACTGATGACCGGTGCCGCGCCTTTTTTGCACACTTTATGTGGTCGTTCAACTTTAAACAAAACAAATCAATGTTGAGGGCAAACCCAATGTGAACGCTGACGACGATTTGGGGGGGATTTATCATTCGAACGTTATCGGGTGGAATTATTAGAAGGATTGGTTCCAAAATCGCTCAATGCTCTTGGTAGAATGATTTATTGCATCATTCTCATCTACGAATGTTATCCCGCATAGTAGAGAACTATCCTCAATATTTAGTCAGTGAACAGGACAACATGAATGTGTAGCTCAGTTAAAAATTTTCTCTTTGAAATTTCCTCTCAAAAATACATCCGTGAAGGATTGCCGAAGAAGCAAGCATGTACAATGTGTGTTAGTTAGCTAGCTATTTGTGTTGTACATAGAATAGTTTAACAAATTGATTTCTAATACCTTTACGCGTGAAGATATGCAAAACAAGAATGATACAAACGTATCAAACAAAACCAATTGAGCACCATAGAACACGGCAAGGTGACGACTCACGATTCCAATACCCATGTGTCCGGCACCACGTCCAACAGTAACATCCCACTGGTTTTCACACCGAAATGAATGTTACAGAAACCAATAGGGATGAGCTAACACTACAGATATTACGCTTTCTGCTGTACACTATCTTCTTACATGACTGTCTAGGCTACCTACTAGTGATGTGACAAATGGATGTCAGCTATACTTGGAGGTTAATAATGAAGAAGAATATTGGAACAGGACTGTGTGGCTAACTGCTGTGTGCGTGTGTGTTTGTTTGTTAAGAGGAAGAGAAAGAGAGAGAGAGAGAGAAAGAGAATTTGGAAGCCAGTGCAATGAACGAAAACAATACTTCTTCTACTATCCATCTCCGACTGTCTTCACTCCAATATCCGCAGAGATTGGAAAGCAAAAGATGCTTCGTGTAGTTGCGGTTATATTCACACACGCGCTGCTGCTGCTGTTATGCTACTACGGAACTCCTTTTGGGTGGCATCACCATTCGTCACTGTTGTGTATGTGTGTCAACATTAATATGTCTTTCTCGCTTTCGGAACGCAATCCACCTTGGTGATTACGGTTGGTGGCGCTTACGTCTTCTTAAATGCGATATCTGCTCACGAATCGTGCTATCAGTACTCGGTGGCCGACAGCATGTTCATTCATCTTCCTGCGAATGGAAACCCACATTAAGTAAACATGACGCTAACGCCCGTCAACCATCATCTACACGTACCCATCTTGATGGTGCCATCGCCCGGAGGTAAAGACATGGCCTGGCCACCGTTGTTCGCCGACGAGGATCCCTGCTGGCGTTTCATGGTGCGATCCTCGTACCTGGTACCGCTCTGCGATGCCATCGGACGGTTGAGGGTGTTGTTGGGTGAGTTGGGTGAGTTGTCACTGTAGCTTCCACCTGCACCACCGTTACTGCTGTTCAGATTCCGCGACGCTATCGTCTTTGTCACAAAGTCCTGCTCCTTCCAGCCGTGCTTCTTATAGACGTCGCGCAAATCCTGATGCTGCCACATCGTGAACAGCAGCTGGCTGGCGAACTTTAGTACGCGCGGTGTATACTTGGACTTTTGCCGCGACATATTCATAAGCCGCTCGACACCGCCCGCATCTAGCAGCGAGCGTGCAAACTCCGCATTCTTCTTGATCACCTCGTTCAGCGTGGCCAGCACCGCCGCTATCGTGTCGTCGGACGTGCCTTGGTCGCATTGGGGATTGCCCGACGGTAGTTTCTGCACCAGATCACGCATCGCGTACTTCCCGATCAGCTCCTTGTTTCTTTGGTCGATTGCTAGGTTGCGTAGGGCCGTCGCTACCGCACACACCACCCGGTCCACCTCCATGCGCAGCAGCTCGACCAGGATTGGCAAACCCTTCTCCTTGCGCACCGTCGCCCGGATCTCTATGCTCGGCTGCCAGTAACAGGCGGCCAGATTCTGCAGCGCACCGGCAGCCGCCTCAAGCGTCTCCGGGTTGGAACAGCTCTGCAGTAAGGCAAGATAAGAATGTACAACGTCCGGTTGCCACAGCTGTTCGGCTCCTAAAGCAGGGAGGAAATGAACAATACATTAGTTACGAATCTCGCGGACATAAAACCAAAACCGCTTCATGCATACCTTTATAGTGAGCAGTGTTTTTGTACGCCATTCGTGCCGGATCACCGTTCGCACTCGAGTGGTCTTTATCGGCGGCAGCCTGCTGCTGGGCAGCGGCAGCTGCTGCCTGCTGTTCCTTTTTCTTTTTACTCGCCCCGAAGCAGCCCAGATTTTCACCTTTGGAAGATGCGGCGCTCACCACGATGGCACCACCACCGCTACCACTGTGCGATCCACCACTGACACCACCGTCCGACCCATGGTGCGGGATGGGATTTTTGTCGTAATTTGGATCCTCAACCTCCTGGCACCGGTACGACAGATTGCGCAGTATGCACACACAGTTCTCCACGATCTTGTTACCGATGTTCGACTTCTCGATCGCTATCCGTATGACGTAGAGCAGCGAATCGACTAGCCCTTCGCATTCGCGTAGCTTCTTCCGCGCGTACTCGCCCGCCGAGCTGACGTTCCGCAGGATGCCGGACGCGTTGCGGAACACCGTGCTCCAGCAGGTTTCGCCCGGGTTGGTGGGATCCCAGCCCGAGTGAGGAATTATAATGTACGACACGATCACCACGACCGCATCGTCGATGATGAAGCGCTTCAGGTCCTCGCAGGACGACATGTTCCAGATGATGCCCGTCACCAGCTCCTTGATGTCGGACTCGGCCGTCCGGCGCAGCAGATGGATCAACGCCTGTATACCGCCAGCCGCATTAATTGCACGTTTGTTTTCGTCGTTCTGCCGTCCGTACGACAGGTTCCGCAGGGCGCCGCACGCATTCCGAAAGACGTCGGTGTTTTCGTGCCCGAGCAGCTTCACCAGCGGCGGGATGCCGCCGAGCGTGCGCGTTCGCTGCTTGTTCGGGTCATCCATATAGCACAGATGCTGCAGATAGGCGGCCGCATTCGCCTTGATTGCGTTGTTCGGATGGCTGAGGAATCCGATCACCTCGGTGAGATTAGGATCGCGCCACTTCATCTGGCGCTGTTCGTCCATATCTACCACACCGCCACTGCCGTCCGGTACGCCACCACCACCGTTGGCGGTACCGCTCACACCCGGCCGGTTGTTACCGCCCGGCGACGTGATTATGTGCTGTAAAAACACGTGATTATGTATCTGCAGGTTCGATAGCTGCTGGTGCAGATCGTCATCCCCGTCGTAGTAACACGAACCATCCGGGGCGACATTTCCCACCACACCGCCACCCGCCCGTTGTTGCGCACTGGCGGCTTCGTACGCGAGCTGTTGCTTCGTCGCGTACGTTGGCTCGACACCACCGTTAGGATCCATGTGGGAGCTGATCGTGCCATACGGTGGAGTCGACACATACCCGTACACCATCGCCGACGGATTGTCGGGATAAAGCCGATCGACCGGTCCGCCTTGCGAAGGCGCTATGACGTATTCACCCATCTCGTCGTACTGTCCCTGGAGGTAGCCGCCCGGGCCACCCATCAGGTTCGCTGACGGATTGCCCATCTGCGGTACGCTCATCGGCATGGGAATGGAGGATTCACTGTTCTCGCTTGACGTGTGTGGTGTGTTCGAGCGATCATTCATTTGATACTCGCCAAGATACGACTGCGCGTGCGCCGGATGGTGTGCCGCCTGTCCGAGATCGTAACCAGCGTCCGTGTACTGCGCGTAATGCTCGTAATCCTGATAGTGTCCCTGACCGCCGCCAACACCACCACCGCCACCCATTGACCCGGGAACACCGGGTCCGCCGCCACCGCCCATTACTTTAGCGCCCGGCGGCAGGTGTGACTGGGGCGGACCGCCCACCATCTGCTCGGGCTGGTCCATATGGTTGAAGTTCAAGTACTGCGTCCGGGTCGTGTACATCCCCATCGGCATCGACACGTAGTCGATTGGTTGTCCGTCGGTTCCCATGTCTAGAGGCATTGCTACATAGTCGAACGGTTGTCCAGCATCCGGTCCCAACTGCTTCACCTCGCGGACGACCTTCGTAATGGTCGTGATTTGCTGTGTCGTTTGCTGGTTGTGTGCTCGAGCAATTAGATCATCCTCACTATGCATTGATGGTGATTATAGTCGTTTGCTGTGTTTCAACCACGCCAGTTTAAAGATATTGGTCACACGTCGTGAATACCCTAACCACTGTTGCTTTTCCGCTGGGAATCTGAAATAATCGAATCGAATGCAAAATAAACCAATTAATATCTTAACGAACAATATACTTCTTACATTAAATTTCATTATTATAAAAAAATTATACACTTTGATAAAAATCGTGATGATTCGAACCTTGATAGACTGTTCACCTCGATTCCAATGTATATTTGTCCGATAATTTTGTGTGTTTGTGCTTTTTCACTTTTTAAATTGATAACAAATACCATGAATGTGAAGAGAATGAATCAGGCCCAAAATCCTATAGCAAAAATAAATATATCAAATAAAACGTATGCTGGCACTGGTCGGTTTAAGCGTGCATTAGGTTTCAACGGATGTATGGGGAGTTTATTTTACATGTTTACCGAATCAAATTCACTTTGCAAAAAATTGAGAAAAAAGGAAAGTGTTCACTTTTCCTTCTAAATAATTTCATTCTCACTTCAAATCGACAATTTTGTATTACTCTTGTAAAATGATAATAATAGATAACTCTAACCAGAATCGCTTAACGAGAAACAACATATTCTATTATTATAGCTTCTTCTAACAGTGCATCTTGACCCATTCGCGTTGGACAGTTTTTAATTACATCCATAAAATTCATCTCTTCTTCTTTGCCACTTGTAAAATATACCAAAGAGATTCCATTTTTTTCTGCATACGCAGCTACCGAACCTGTAACATCAATTATGTGTGTACTGCCTGTTTATCCCTAGTCATAGTCTGCAATATATTGCATACGTGTATCCGACCCACTGGAACGAAATGTCCTCTCCATTGGCTTCCTAACAGGATGGTGTCACAGACTTGAAAAAAAAACAGCACCATACAATAAAATCAAAAAAACGAAACAAAAACGCTACATACACTCAAATATTTGCCCACGTCGACCCTTCGGATGTATATTCGACACGGGTTCGGTGCATGCCTGCACTCATTATCGTGCTCTTTCATTTAGCGCTAATTACATGCTATCCATCGTCCCGGGGGAATATGTGACGGGTGCCGCGTTCCTTAGATGGATCCTTTCCATCACCGTCTGGCAGAATCCAGAATATGGCCGTCGTCCTTGTGGCATACACAAGCAGCGCGGATTAGCATTACCAACCATCGGTGGGATACGGCTACACTTCCCCACACGCAAACCACTCGTGTAAATTCATCTGGAACTCCAAGGAAACCCGCACCAGACGGTACGCGATAGACGAAAGACGAAAAAAAAACAAGAAACAGGACCTTCTATCATCATGTCGCCGAGCGCCCCAAGAGTGTCAAGTGCGATTGTGTCGTGTTGTTCGGGTGTCTCGTTACTTTACCGAGCACGACGAATGTGAAGGGCAGGTTGAAATGATTCCCCTATCACATATATACAGTGTGCCCCTCGAATCCGAACCCATCCTTCATACCGTTTGTCCATTCTCTCTGTTGACACTCCTTCTGTCACATTTCATGCTGACTCACCGGCGGTGGTTTCGTTTTTGGCTATTTTTCCTTCGACTTCTCTGCTGCATCAAAAATAACGGGAAGATAAAGCGCATACGTAGCATAATGTAACTTCCCAAAAGACGCTACCCATGCACGAGACGTATCAGCAGCGGTAAGGAAGTGGAATTTGTTCTTATCTTCCCCCAAAAACCGTACGCGCGCCATACTGTCGGGCAATGGTGCCGCTTAACCGTAAAACCCCCTCTTATTCGTGCGTCATGGCAAGAGTTTTTCAACCAAAAACTGCGGGAAGATGTCCCGTGTCAGGATGCGTTTCTTTCTCGCTTGCCACACGACTGAGTGTTTGCATCTGTATCTCTGTTCTTCCCTAATAACTGCGTCGTCTTTCACAGAAACCGCGGCAGTCTTTGGGGTTATTAGGTGCATGAGATATATTTCCCGATCTTCCGCACGACCCATTAGGCGTACGTAGAAGAGGGCATTCTCTGTTTTCTCTTCTTCTTTTTTAACCCCACAACCCTGGTAACGAAGGACCATTTTAAGCTGACGTAAATAGGTAGACCAGTAGTGGAGTTCCATGGACGAAAGTAAGATAAACATATCCAAAAGGATGAGAGGCTCTAGAGAGAGAGGAAGCCTTTTCCGCACACGTGAGTCAAGTGTCTTGAATTCGTATCAAATTAGCAGCACCATTACATCCCCATAGTAGAGTGTGGAAAACAAAACAATAAAGATGACGCAGGATACACCGAGGGAAAGCGAAAGAGAGAGAGAGAAAAACTTTGCGAACGTACGTATCCTTTTACTAAAATTAGAGGTTATTTTGTTTCGTTCATTGACGGCAGCATGATGTGTAACGATTGATTATGCATGCCTCGTAACTGCATGTAACACGTAAAAATGTCAATGGTTTCCACAGATTGGGTTTCCACAGTTGTGGGAAGTTTCATCAAGTGAGTGTACACTGGTGGAAATAAATGTGGTGGAATTTCGGTTAAATAAATGGAAAATTAGTATTACACGGCATTATTTTTGCCAGCAAAGCGACATAATATCAGAACCATTTTCATTTTTAATCTACAATTTTCAATAAAAGTTGGATTTTGTTCAAGTTGAACTTGATAGTTCTGAGAGACATCTGATGTCTTTGGAATTTACAGGAAAGCTTTTATTTCTGATCAATTAAATCTTGGAAATGCTGTTATGTTGCTTCAAATTTTCTACTACTTATGAATGTTGCTTATGAGTTGGGTACGGAAAATGTCACCAGAGAGAAAATAATTAGTTTCCGATGAATAAGATATGTTGAAAAATTTGCATAATTCATTAACATTTCCCATGCAACAACAGTAACTTAAAAGACACCCTTTTATGTTGTTCTTCGGCTCGAAACTCGATTAAAAGCTCGAATGTTGTATGGGTAGTATCGTCGTGGTTTGCCTTTTACGATGGTTTTGTACGAAACCAACAACCACTTCAAACGTCGAACACCATCGATAACAGAGTGGTTTGTGTGGCAAAAGTTGGGCGCCAAGGAATGGAACGCATCCGTCCAGCAGTGGGGTGGGTGTGTGAGAACACATCGCACATACACTATCATGGTGCACTTGAACATTTCTTGGGAAATTCTTCACAGAATGCATTCCCGGCGACTACCCACACACCACCAAGCATTCTGTGCCGGCTCCAGGAAGAGTGAGAGAAGCAATTAGAGCAGATATTCATTACGAAGTTTCAACCCATTTACGTACAGCGAACGTACATCAAAACTATTGGAGCTGGGCGAAGGAAAAGTTTCAATCCGCGCCAGAACTGCCACTACAACACGGTTACGGCTGGGGGAGAATTAGAAATGCGACAGCACCACGGCCTGTGCCGCAGTACCGTCGCCGGTCGTGTGTACTCACACGACCGAAATTAATCCTTCAATCGGAATACAATCACACAGCAGCACGGCATTCGAGTACGGTCCAATTAGAAACTAATTCGAGCTATAATTAAATAGTTGCTAGGTTATGAAATGTTGTGGTTTATTACGCTTTCATCTCCCGTGTGCAGTAGTACAATTTGTGTGAGAGCATTCCGGTGAGGAGCCTTCGAGCTCGGGTGTTTCGTGCTCTGGGGAGGGGAGGGCTCGATCGATTTTGTAATGCATTTCGCACAACAGAAGTCATCCAACAACCTTTGCCGCCCCTTTTCGGTTTGTACACTGTAAGGTTTCCATTGAAGTCCGCCAGCACCACCAGGCACCGGCTAGGACTTCAAGCTATATTTTAATTACTTATGCTTTTGTTTTCTCGCAAAGTGACAAACTCATCCAAACTATCTTTAAAGGAACTTTTAGAAAATCTATTACCGTAGATCAATAGACGAAGTTCGGCTCTGGAGAAGATGGACGAGACAGCAAACCTAACACAATCTAGCTGCGTTTCCACAAACTCCCAAATTCCCCCAAGTGCACTAAGTTTTAAAGTTACCCAAAACTCTTTCCAGCAGCACAAACATGGCCGGAGTGTAGCTTTTGCGTTCACTTATGAGTTTAACGCGCAACAGCACCGAATCATTGGATGGCCAAAAAACGGTGGACTACATTTGCTAAATTTCATCACACGGTTATGATCCGCGCTTCCACCGAGTGGTAATAATTTATCACAAAGCCTACGATCGTGGGACGCGAAACGGGGCTATGCCGGCGATGCGACTTGATGCGCTTTATCGAATTTCCGTCTGTCGCGGATTCAGCGGGGCTGAAATCAATTATTCAAGCCCAGAAATCGCTCGAACGGAACATAATAAATGCGCCACACGGCCATCGGGAAGGGTGTGGAGTGTGGCCGGGAAAATGCGTTTCGGATTTCGCTTGACGCTTACTACATTTGTGGGGACAAAAGCTCGTTTCGTTTAAGCTTTTTTATTTTATCTCGTCCCTTTTTTGTTTTGCTGACTCCGCCGTCCGCGTGTGATTTTGTTTCATATTTTGCATTCGTTGGAGCGCCCTGGCGGAAAGGGAGAGATTGCAGTGGAGTTTTTGACAGTGCAAACAAAAAACCAACCATCCAAACTTGCATTGTCAAATGAGCTCAGGTATAGGCTGATGATTTATGACTGGCGCGGGAAGTAAAACATGCTTACTGCTGCACTTCCGGATAATGAATGAACAATACAGCATAAGCACAGTTGGCTTGATGTTTCAAGTAAAGGAAAAAAAATCCCCCAGGGATCTACGCGTTCAGTTCGGCCACTGTTGTTACGTGCACGTTTTTGGGGACCGAAATTGAAATTGGACCAATGACAAAGATTCGCTTTCATTGGTCGAACTCCTCCTTCGCTGACGAGCTCTCCGTAGGCTCGTGTATGTCAAAAATTTAAATTCTGTTGAATTGTGACCGTGCACAAATACAGCTGATTGCCCCTTTTCAGCTGCGTATCGTCACCGGAAGTACACTTCAAATATGCGATGTGATGCGCTGCGTTTCTGTCATAAAAATCACAACCCATGAAAAAAAAACGATCAAAATTGTTGGAAAAGTTGACAAAAAATAGAAACGCAAGGTCGATACAATCTAACAACCCATACGGTTTGACCAGCTGCAATAACACACCAAACCTCATATCTACTGAAGGGCGCTCGTGGGGTTCACCATTTTAGTGGTGGGTACGAAATATTTCGGTTTCAATTGAATTCTAATTGAAGCGATCTCTCGTTCACAATCAAGGGTGGAGTTTTGTAATAAACAGAAGCTATCAACTCTTGAAATTTACGATTGGAATAAAAGTAGAATATCTAAATGGTGGAATAGTTACGAAATTAGTATACGAAAACAGGCGAAACAAAAATGGCACCCAGTGTAATGGCAAATAAGTGTACACTAATATATACAAACATACATACATATTTCATATTTCAGAATATTATCATAGCGTTACATTACAATTCAAATGCTGACATTTAATCAATAAGTTTCAACACACTGTTAATATAATCTGAACGCAATTTCTTGAGTTAATTAAATAGTCTACAAGTGTCTTTGTTGTCTATGTCTCTAAATGATTATGAAGAATCAATCATTTTCAAACATTCAAGAATCAGAAGCTGCATACAAGGGTTACGGCCATTGAAAAATAAAAAGTAGAAATTTTGAACATTCGATATAATTTAGTACATTTCAATTGTTATTCTTTTTTGAAACAGTATCGATCTTTTTCCGAACACTTAAGCGATATGATTGAAAAGAACAGCGTTACATTTGAAGTGTTAAAAGCACTGTTATGGTCAGTCCTTTATAGAGAATATTTTTTGATCAATAGTCGAGAATTCCTTCTGCCTTCCACGAAATTCGGTCAGTATGTTTAACACCTAACCGTATAGTCATTTCTTGTTATGCGGAAACAGTCTCAATCTGATTTTGGTACAAGTCCTTTCAAGTGAAAGATCGACGTCATTACTACAACGTCTTTTTTTCAAACGGCTGCAGTCACATTCCGTCCAAACAGATAAGATGTATGCGTCACACCGCGAAACCATTTAACTATCTACCTTATTTACTAACTGTGACAACAATCGACACGGTCCGCATAATATTACGGCCACAGCAAGGGACTCTTCTGTGTGCAGACTATTTGGTGGAGGCAAATAAAAAAATGCCATTTCTGAAGGGTCGTCTTTGGACATTGAATTTGCACACACAAATACACACTGCCGTCGCACCAAATAAAGTTGGAGGAGACCAATCTCTGGACCGGAGCAATACACACAATTGTACTCGAGGGTTCCAGTTTCCACACACATCCATGCGGCCACTCCCAACTAAGAAAGGGTTATGGTAAGAAGCATCGCGCGACACACTTTATACCACACAACAGTTATACGCCGTAGCGTGTTCCCTGCCCCGCCGTTTCACTCCCATCGTTCGGAAGGCAGTGTTGTTGACACTGCGGCGTCGTAAATTGACCTTTTCCCGCGTGTCATTGCGTACGGGAGGGGTTTGTTTGTGTGTGCTTTATTTGCAAACCAACGCGAAACCGTTGACAATTCCCCACGCTCCTGTGTCCCTTATGTGGACGACCCTTGGGGGAAATATTCGCGGTTTTATGGAACCGTCATGTTCGAAGCTTCTTTACTTTATTTCGGTACTACCGAATTACTCCCGGCGCGGCCTTTCAGATCGGTTTGCATGTCCTCCTGCAGGTAGTAATGTGAGTAAAGTATATAAATATTTTTTGCTCTCCCTGCTGTTATTTCAACGGTCAAGAGATTTCCCGAACACGCGAGGCCGTTTCGTGTTTGGTGGACGCGCGGAATGATTACGGACCAAATTGAAAATAAAGTTCGGTGCGTGCTTGGAACCGTTCGCGTGGAAACTTTTTCCCTGCGTCCGGTGAACCCCGACCGACTTTGTTCCGCTGTTGCGTCATGTATATACGACATGACTCGGTGGTCTCGAGATGGTACACCAAAGCAAGCAATATGGTTTTCCATTTTCTTTTCTTTTCGATGATGAACGCAGACATCAGCAGCAGCAACTTTGTGCACCAAGGAACTCGGGCAGCAGCATCACAGCAGTGGTCCAAGGGTGCTTTTAAAACGAATGCGCGCCTCGGAAAACTCGATGGTTGCACCAGCCGGCAACAACGAGCTGCTAAAAGAAAGAAGGAAGAAAAAACTAGCTTACAGGATCAAATCCATCGTACGTGACTGCTGCTGTTCCGATCAATGTCGCCCTTTGACTGCCAACGGGTAACAGAATATTGAGAAAAGACAAAGTTAAAATTTGATCTTATTCAGTTATATCCTTCCTTTTTATTTTTTACCACAACAACTCGTTTCCTCGATACTTTTTTGCGAAATTTCATTTAAGTTATGATACAGTGGAACTAGCAATAAAATTATGGATTTAAACATCCCAAAAAAAACGCGAAAAGCTCCAACGGTCTACTCTCTTAACATTTTAACGCAGTGACAAATGAATAGTCCTAACCAATTGGTTCCAAAGTCCAGACTCTAAAACTAAAACTAAGAGTTTGAATCTCTAGTTCCCAACAGCTAGGAAAAACCTTCTATTCTATGACATTCATTAGTAGCTCGTTTTAAACCAACAAGACAATTTCACATGACAAATTCTGACAATATTCACGTACATCTCTTCAATACCAGCACTTCACCCTACTGTGTTACATCACATCCGTACGAACATTTCCCGCACGGCATCCACTTCCGGTGGGTGATGCGATGCGTCTAACGATGCCTAAACCTGACCTTATTGAAAAATTTGATTCCAACCGCCGGTCGTAAAGCGCGGAGCACATTGAAATTGTGTCGGCAAAGTTTATCTGAATTTCATTTCCGTCGTGTCAAGGTGTGCGCTTGACTTGGTTGGGCGCACAAAAAGAAACCCGGTGAGTCGCACCACGGCAGGCCTTAGGATCCGGCCTTTTCTAGCACCACCCAAGCAGACGAAGAAACTGAAGCCAGAACGACGTGTGTCCGCCAAAGATGTCCAACCGTCGTACCCTGGGGGAGGACTCTCAGGTTGCTAGCGTGGAGCTGATTTGCCCGGAATATTGATCCTTATACGAACGTGCTGAAGCGGAAGTTACTGTCCCCGGCAATGGAGCGGGATGTATGGGGCTGGTGTGTATTTGCATAGATATAAGCGAGGGCTCTCGCATATGCCGGTGTTACGGCCATTTGTAGCAGAAGCGCAACGACTTGTTGCAGATATGGTGCAGGATACACCTACCGTACAACTAAGACCGTGTACACCACACAGTGAGGAAGCAAAGCAAAATAAAAGACAATTTAAATTCGCATCCTCACAAACCACGCGCTGAAGGTGAGAAGAATACGTACGACCGGCGACCCAGATGGAGAAACTATTAAATGTTTTATTTTTTTATCAACAGCCGTAGAAGACACTTTCAAAAGGCCAACACTCCAACGAATGTCTGGAGATGGGTAATAGCGATGGAACAAAGGGGTTCGGATTCTAGAATCATACATCTCCCCATGCTGGGGATATGCTTAAAGGAAGAGGGAGAAAGGTTTGAAACTGTGCCACAAAACAATAACAATCGGAAAGCACTGGGAGTGACATCTGCCATAAATTATAGCATCTTGCAATACGAACTAAGTTCCGTCTGGGACTCCGAGAACTAACCGACTATCCACGGCAGTATACCATATAGTACACTCCCAGCATGCCTCCTGGACATTTTGTGTGCAATCAAGAATAATGCAGTCAGACAACTGTCCCTTCTACTCCCTTTCCGTTTGTGTGTCTGTTTGTTGTACCTTATTTGTGACTCTATCCAACTGCTTTCATTCACATTAGATAGATTTACCACATTCGCTTATGTACGTCTTGAGTTCTGGTCAACTCTTTACATTGCCATTTATCATGAACTTATGGGAATGTCCATTGTGAGTAATTCTTTACAGTGTCTTGGATAGTATCAGTTACGTAAGAGATACACGCAACACACACGTTACGTAAGAGATAGAAGATTTTTCAATGAATTTGTGTTATTTATAACTAGTAGATGAAGATTTAACAGGAATACCTATAACCTTATGGAGGAATATCGTTTAGAATTGAAACGAACTTTCCCGAAGATAAACGACATTTATCCGACATGCTACAAGATACTGATCCAGTTTGAACTAGTGGTGGCTACAGTAAAACAGGTATGACTATTTTGTGCTAAGAACAAACAGAGACAACTCCTCGATGTTTTTCTGACATTATACTGTGTGTCTGCAAATCTTCTCGACCAGTTAGTCGGAGTAGTGTAAGAAACTAGCACAACAGGGACCTCCACGTCTGATGCCATCAGCAACCGAATAGTAGTGCTTTCTCTAGGCTCAATACCCCACCATGTTCGTCGTCGCTTGATAAATGACTTCCGCTGATAGACGTGCGACCATCAACCCATCACGGACACAAAAGACGATATAGACCTAAATACAATGTTGTAGCAGCTTGAACCTCCCGTCCCACCACGAACTCCCAAGGAGGAATACGGGAGGCAGGGGAACAGATGCGAAGGGAGAGCAAAACAGCGAGAATTTGTTGTCTTGTCGGATCTCCTTTCCGTCTACTTGCGAATTCCAAGATCGTCCTTTTTTTTGGTGCGGGCGAGGCAATGGCGATGGAGCGTGCAAGGACAATACTAGCCGTGACAGACCTAACACACCATTAGCAACTTTTAGCTCGGAGTAGCATATAATTGACTGAACCCATAGAATATTCATTGTTTTGCTATTTTTGAGCGCTATACTTTTTGCTTTGCTTTTTTGTTTATGGAAAAATATTACGGCTCCCCCTACTGACCAGAAGCGGTCCACTGCATAACAGAGTCGTTACTTTTGTTTATTTATCTATTTTGTAGTAAAGAATAATAAATAAATAAAAAATTGTTCACTCAGAAGGGGTGGAACACCATCGCAGCTTTTTAAACTATAAAAAAAACGTTTTTCTTGTGAATGTTTTATACTTTTCTAAATAGCCATTATTGTCAGACCATTTTCTGTTTCTTTTGTCCATTGTGAGCGAATCTCCGAGAGCGAGCAGCCGTGATTTTGTTTTCCGTTTATTTTAATTTTTAAGGTAGAATTCATTGTAATTTTAAGGCAGCAAAGCTTTCAGGTGCTTGTAGCAGGATATGACGAACCTTGGATTACAGGAAGAACGTATCCCTAACTAAATAGACTTTATTTATCAGCATAACATCATCACTTGAGAGGATGCTGCATGGCTCATTGAACCTTCCCACATAATTGCCCTTCATCTTAACCTCATTCTTCTACTACTAACTGATGGACCGAAAGGGATAAAAAAAGGGAATTTCCATCCAACGGGACGAGAATCTGCTTGCTTCTTATCTTTCCAACGCACCGAACCGACAGCCCAATTTCAACGACGATGTGTACGAGAATTGAAAATTATCGAGCGGAAAGCTGATGCGCCGCTGGATGGATTAAGCACAAGAAGGACGCAACGTTAGTGTCACGCCGCAGCTGCAGCAGCATCCATTTAGATCGCTTCGATTGCGGTGGTCCCGCAACAGCAACAACGCACACCGACTGGGAGGAAGCACATTGCGACATCCTTTCACCTTGCGGTCGATGAATAGTGGTACTCAACCGTATCATAAAAGGGATTTCGGCACGTAAATTTTCACCGGTTCACTTGAAGGAAGAAAATTAATGGAAAATGGAACAACAAAAAAGGGAAAACAGTTTCCAACTACGCACAAGAGTAGTGCCAGGAATTATAGGGCCGTTCATCGAACGATTGAAAATTTCCATTTCGGAACGCTATAAGGATGTCGTGCGGTTTGCAAACATTTGGGCGGAAAGCGTTAAAAAATAAAACCAAATGTTTGTTGGCACAACGCTTAGGTGTATGCAACTCGGATGTCAAAATTACTCTTTCAATGTTCTTATTCTACACCGACGTGTGGGCAATTTTTTTCCCGCACAACAAATATTTATATGTTGTGTACATATTTCACGTGAAGCAGAATCCATCACATGCTATGACATGCCCACAAGCAACAACTGAAATTCGTTGGAATTTTGTGGGAAACATTTCCGTAGCGAATGTTGTAAATAAATAAGAATGCTTGGGATGGCGCGCTGAGCTGAAGTAACATGCTTCACAATTTTCATTTTTTGTTCTATTCATAGTCCTCTCAGTGCCTTTGCGGTGCTGATAACGATCATTAAAACCACCAAACAGATACAGCATAAGCTGACGGGGCAAGCTTTAGAGTAAAATCCTTTTCCAACCCACCCTGTACCAGCTGTGGTCTATTGGCAGAGAACGAAGTGTTAGTTTGTAATGGTTTGCCCCACAAGACAATCCCCATTCTGTTCGGTGAAGGAGTGTTGGCTGTTTCGTTTTTTTTTTCTTTATACTCATCATACACATAGCCATCCAGAAGAGGCATCCACCCTCCCAATGGGATTCCTCTATAGCTCTGGGCCCGTCACACATCCTCATACACTGAGGGCGAAATTTGACCAAATATTTTCATCCATCTCCACTGACCAGCGTATTACTTTTCACAGGCTCTCAAATCCCCTCTTCCTTGTAATCCTGTGCTCTCGGTTTGTACGGGGACAACTTTTTCCGTTCCATCGTCTCCATTTTGTCCGCTCACTTATGTCAGATTTTATTTTCCCCCAGTTTTCGTTACAATGGATACTGCGGGAGAAAAACAACCGGTCCCAAACATTCGGACAACCGCAAGGACTTTCCGCAATCCGGTATCCTTTTTATTTTGCCTGAGCAAATGTTGAGGTTGTGGTTGGACAGGCTCGCTCGGACTGCTCGTTATCACCCGTTCATCCATTTTTGCGAACGCGCCCAATTGTTACAGTAATATTTGGCATTACCTTTACCCAACGCTTCCCGTCATGCCGCATACCAACGTCACAACATTGTTGATTATGTGTCCTATCTATGTTTTGTACACTCGAGGACATACAATGTTCTCTTTTGTTATCTAATGGTTAAACCAAAATGATCTTCAGCATGCGGCAAATCTTGGAGAAGGCGGCGGAACAGCAGCTATACTTCTTCCATTTTTGCATAGACTTCAAGACATATGATAGCATATGCAATGTTTTAAACTGTACGACACAGGAAATTATTTTTGGAATCCCGGCCAATCTTACCAGACTTGAAGAAACGGCAATGACCAACGTCACCGACCATGTTCTAATGGAAGGAAAACTCTCAAGGTTCCTCGTCTAAATCAATCAGGACTTTTGGCATAAGCTGATGGCATAGACTTCATTGGTTTGAGGCTCTCCTGCATAGAAAATCCTTAACAGAGGACACATATACGCTCTGAGACATAGACTCTGTCCAAAGCTGATGAAACTTTCTTTAGCCGCGTTCCAAAGGAAAATAATTAGAAAGATTTTTGGCCACGTATGTGTAGCCGCTATAA
>KB663677.1:3865931-3897714 GCA_000349025.1 Anopheles minimus
TACATTGCAACATAAACATTCATGTACGGAAACCCTAGAACCATTTCTAGGCAAAGCCATACTCGACCTTTTGACTGTACAACCATCAAACCAGTGCTAATATTGCTCGTCATCACGTTACCCCAAAACGAGTACAATTGTTTCTGCAACGTGGAAAGGTGGAACATGCCTCCGCGGCACTCGGTGCTCCATTCCGGAAGCGATGACTGGTACCGAAGGGTTCTCTTCCATATGTGTGTGTGTGTGTAAGCTTCGCGTCAGGAGAGCTAGGAAAAAATCGATTTTGCTATGCTCGCAAGCAAGAGCAAGTGCCGCTATCCTGCCAACAGAGATTGGGTCATATTCGGCGAGACTTACACTCACTCACACCGGAAGTGAAACCCTTTGGGGCGGGTAACGCGCGGATGTACTTGACGTTACACACAGGAAGGCATCGGTACGTACATGAGATCCTGCTGCTCCCGTGAAGTAGTAGGAAACACTTCAACCAGCTAGTGTGTGCGCCCCAAACGAGAAGGACGGTCGTTCCCTGTATTAACGCCAGCAGCGGCTGTTCACGCTTTCCATCCCTCCTCGACACAATCCCCCTTCCTTATCCGAAAAACTTCCTCCCATCGCTTCGGTCGCTTCAACATTGAACTTCGCGAATCTTTTGTACGTTCCTCGACCGCTTCCCATTCTTCGGTCTCCTATTACCCTTATCTTAAGGACTTCAAAATAGAAAAAATAGGGACATAATGTGTCCCTTCTTTCTGCAATGTTCGAAAGCCGCAGCTTCACTGAAGCTCCCCAGAGACCGTTGGTTGCAGAGAAGGAGAGTGCAGTGGGTCTTGTCTGATCACACAAACGTTCTTCGGTGCCCTCTCGTCCAAAACCGAATGCAATCAGTAATGACAGCTCGAGTAGGGAAGTGTGCTCCAATAGTTGGATGGTTCTTCCATCATTTTATCCGGTTGCAACCTTAACCACCTAAATGCATCATTACCGGGGCGGTGACTTGGGTTTCCTTCCGCATTTTGAGATGGATTCGATGCGCTAATAACCACCTTCCAAAAAAGTACATTTAACGATGTGCTCACGGTCGTTGGAAAATCTACAACCAGTTTTTCGACGAACCCCGAGAAATCCCAAAAGTATCGGTCACTTAGCATCGGTTTACTGCTGCGTGTTGGGATAGTTGTGACACAGCGCAATGCATCGTTGGATGGGACCTACACGACCCAGAGTTAGTGATATGATGATATAACGATATAAAGGAACAGCTTTCGAAGCACGTATGATTATTCGTGGTAGCTTGAGATGTTTTCGATTCTGACCAGACCAATTGACCAGCTTTCGGAAATTGTTTTGTTTCCTCTTCTTAATTGTGATAGTTCGAACCTCTAAGACTGTCATTTATTTCTGGCCTTTCTGGACTTTTATAGTCCGTTATGGGAAATCTTGAGTGACTGCGTAGAAGAAAATTCAGATTCAGCACCAAAAAAAACCGTACTTGATTTTGACGCTCCGTAATCAACTTATAATTCGTCTTCGAATTTACCTCCGGAATATACTCCGAGTTAGGCTTCGGATTCTACTGCGAATTTGTCTTCGAACTCTAGCTCGAACTTGCCTCCGTATCTACAGCAATGATCCACGGGGTTTCAACCAATATTTTCCTAGGTTTCCTCAAATTGTTTAGTATTATTTCTCGGATTGTTTCTTCCAGATTTTTCTAACATTTCTTTAGAGTTTTTCACTAATTCCTCTGGGTTTCTTACGACCGTCGTGAAGGGTTTCCACAATTTGTACCGTAATAGTTTTTATGGTTTGGAAGGTTACCAGCAACGTCTTGCTTCCGTTGTTGGATCCGACGTTGGAATTATTCCAGTGTTGATCTGACTCCAGAAAAATTGGATTTTACATATATTACACTAATACTGTCATTAACTTCCATAGTTAAGCCTTATTTTTCCATTCAACTTAAAATACTTGGTTCAACAATAAAAAAAGTTTTCCAACCCATGTAATACATTAACAAAAAGGCTCAATCAAAACAGGGTTTTTTTTCAACCATTTTTCTTCTTTTCCCCCTGAACCAGGAAAACTCTTAAGTGAAGCGATCGAAAAGAAATTGAAAAATTGCACATGGGAAATGACTCAATCTGTACGTCCCGCATACACGGAATACCCGAGCGCACACAAACCGTCAAGTTGCGCGCTTGCAGTTTGTTGGTTTCCTGGCTGTAGGGTGCTTTGCACTTGTGCCATAAAAATTTCCTCACAGGATCACACACAACCCATTAATCACCCATTGCCATGCTGTGCCAGAACAATTTAACCAGACATACCTCATCCGCTCATCTTTAGAAGCGCTGCCAAAGGCCACAGGCTCTTGTAGTGTGTTCTGGTTGCCGTCTTCGGCAAAGAACTGCAAAAGGCTGAGTGCGCGCCCTGACGGTAGGTAGCGTTTGGAGGCCCCATTTTCTTGATTAATTTATTATTGTTGCTCTCGCAGGGTTTCCACCGAACCATTGTTTCGTTGCAAAAGGAATGGGGTGGATGGCGGGCGAGGGTTTGTATCGAGTGTACTGAGAAGCGAGATTGTTCTAACCTGCGAAAAACCAGCCATTACACACTGTTGCAATTTCGCTGCTGTTTGCTGCCAGTTTACTGCGGATGGCGCAATGTTTTCCTATCGCATCGTTAAGAAATATGACCCGGAGGGTTTCCTTCGCTGCCTAGCGGCGGAACACGGTCTGGAAACAATTAAACGACGGTGCATCATATGCCGGCCTGTCTCGCGGGTGTTGTGTGTGTGTTATGGCAGGCGGATTTCTTACTTTCTGTCTTAAGGCGGTAGCAAAAAAGAAAAAAAAACAACAGCACAGCGAAAAACAAATAGCACGTGCGCCACATGGATAAAACTATGTAGACACGCAGCCAGGTAGTAATTGTACGGAGAAGTTTTCGATCGGAACGTGCTGTTTCGTGCTGTAGTTATTAAATAGGAAGCTAACATCATCAATTAATACACTGAACATGAGTGACAGGATGTTTTTTTTTGCACTCTATATCATAATTGAATTTTATGTTTTCCTTAATTGAAACTTTGTTTTTGTTTATCACATTTTACGCAAACTATGAATGATAAAAAAATAGATATGAATGAACAGAGTCATTCATATCAAACCTCTTCAAGGAGTCATTCAAATCATGATTCGACTTTACGAAGTTTTATAAATCCGCACATACTCTTGGATCTTCAGAGATTAAAAAAATGTCAATAATTTCAAGAACCCTAAAAAATCCATCAATCCGTATAGATTAAAGAATCCTAACAAATCAAAAATTTTATATATATTTTTTTTAAATTAACTTCGGAACTTCTGGTTTTAATAGCCATTGAAGAACTGCTGGCATTCAGTCAAAGTGACTTAAGTCGTGAACACAAAAATTATTACTTATTTATTTTATATTATTTATTAAACAATGTTACGTCATTAAAAGAAAAACTAAATGTAGCGATCGTACAATTACGTTACGCACTGTAAACCAAAAATATTACGCACATACAGGCTTTTTTTTTAAATAAAATACCTTCCAAGATTAAAAGAAAATGTTTGCTTAGGTTGTATGTGTGCATGCAGCGAAGGTTCAGGCGCAAACGGAAGGCATTCCTCTCTGTTTGCACGTCCAGCACAAACCGTCCGACCATTAATTAAACCGTGAGAGATGGGCCATTATTTACTCGTAAAAGCTAGGCGTTAAAATAAATTTGTTTTATCATTTATATCAATAAACACTGGGAGGCAACTAACGGCCATGGAACAGTACGGTAAGTTCCGACCACACCGTGACAAAAACATTCCCAATTTTAAATCAAATTCTGTCACAGACGTAAATTTTCCAAAAGCTTCACAGGCAAAAATTGTCCCCATAAAGTACATACACACGCAAACGCACGGGCACGGTGTACAGCATTGGTTTAATACACACAGCAGTGTTAATGATTTTACTACTAATTATCCCAACGAAACGTGGCCTTCTCCATTATCTGCACAGAGATATGTACTGAAAATATGCGCCACAAATATGCTGCGGTGGAAATGGAGTCTATCTCCGACAGGCTAGACATATGCTCTGCAGTTTTGTGTTTTGTGCTGGTGAAGCAAAAACAAAAAAAAAACATTTATCCTCTTGGGCGGAAAGTGAAGTCCCCTGCGAGGTGAGGGAATTTTGACCGTGCCCGTTGTTGATGATCTGATTAGGTACATTAAACAATCCTATCAAGCAAATTACCTGATTGCAAATTGTATTTTCACCTGCACTTCCGTTTCCGGGTTCCGGACACTCGACCAACTGCACGATGTCTGTGATTTTGTTTTTTCTTCTTCCTAATTTCAACATCCAATCCACCAAACGAAACCAAACTGGCAAACGAAAAGAAAACAGGTACAAATTCTGCCCACCGTGCAACTTCCAACTATAAGGACTGGGGGGAGGGGAGGGGGGGTGTGGCACTTCCGACGGTC
The DNA here is from genome assembly GCA_000349025.1 of Anopheles minimus. Lineage (NCBI taxonomy): Eukaryota > Metazoa > Arthropoda > Insecta > Diptera > Culicidae > Anopheles > Anopheles minimus. Next base: position 3,870,446 of record KB663677.1, read on the forward strand.
ATTATTTATCCTTGGGAAGCTGTGTATATGAACATCTTTTCCACCGTAAAAGGGGAAAATAAAAACGGGAAAAAGCAACTAAGGGAAGAGCTGACTAATTTCTCGTATCAAATAATGTTTTGCACTGCTGGTTGGAAAAGGACTCCCTCCGTGTTTCATTTGCTCTCGAGAGAGTGATGATCAATTTTCCTCCCCAGCTCGACTCCCTTCTATTTTCCCAGATGCACCGATCCATTATCGGTTCATTTTCATTGTGCAGTGGATCGATCCTTTGCTTCGGGTTTTTCGATTCGTAGCACAGTGTGAATGTCCTACGATCTACTTCCACGAAATAGTTTTAAACTGCTCCATATGACGAGCAGAAAATTGTAAGAGGACGCATAGGCCTGAGTGGGTAAAAGATAAACCAGAAGGAAAAGTATGCCAAGTATTCCAAAAAAACATTTTTAACTTTAATGGCATCTTTTGTTCATCAAACCTTGATTATCCTTTATCCAGGCCTTTTTTCAACCGTATGTGCACTCGTGAACGACAATTACAAAGGCGATTTAAAATATAATTATTATCCGAGATATTAAGGCATTTGTGTAATTCGGAATTGTTCGTTGGGTTATTATCGGGGTATTCTATTATGTGCTATTCAATTGCCTTAAAACTAGCATGACTAATCGACTTTGAAATTAATGCAATGACATGAAAAATAGTGTTAACTTTCCCTATGGCGACAGATTTCTTTAACAAAGTCTAAATTTTGTAAGTCAAAGTGCGTCCGAAGAGTAGGGCTTATTAATCTGATTGTCTACTTCCTTCAATGGTTTTATTTATTTATGATACAGAAATGTCAGACCGTATTTCTTCTAATTGTTTAAACCTCATCAAGGATACAAATCACATTGAATTGGTGTCACATATCCTTCTCCAAACCTTAAAAGAACATATCATCAATCAATTCCATTCCAATAAAGTTGTCGTAAAAAACACTTAAAGCGACAAATCAAGAATAATCAAATCAACTTTAGGCGTATGGATGAAGATATTTTAAACGTCCTTCGTATTCGATTTCCTCCAGCGGCACGAAAACACACACCTTAAGGAAGTGGAATTGCATGCCGGAAGTACACCAGACAAGACCGTTCCCTCCCAGCAAGGAAAATTAATTTCCTCTCACAAAGAACTAGAAATGAGTGAGAGATAATTGAAGAATCTTTAACGTTCGAATCGCATGATGAGTAGAAGGGATCAATTTACGCACAGTGCTCTTACTGTGTAAAAAAGTGATGAAGGTGTCTAGCGATGCAAAAAGCCATAGCTTTTCGGTAGTTTATGATCCATAAAGCAGTTGTACTTGAGACACCAGATGAAAGCATTGGCAGGAGTAATGCTTTGTTACGAAGAACGTTACGTCAAACAATGAAACAAGGTGCAGAAGAAACCCATACCGTACAGTACACTTTCGTATCCCGTTGTGCCTTTTCTTTGTGTTCTTTAACTGATACGGCAAAAGATGATCAACCGAATCAACCCGAACCGAGACACACACACGGGTTGTTTTGATTTTTCGTTGCAGCACCGCTTATCACTTCACGCCCGCGTTGGACCGCCGGACATGGTTGGAGGGCAGGCCCGGTACTAAAAGTCACGTTGTTACGCGTCCGCACCACAGCGACACAAAGGATATCCAATTACTTGTTTCGAGGTCGTTCCGGTTATTTGTTATATTGCTTCCCTGTTTTTCGATCGCACTCCACATCCTTCTGTGTCGGTGCTGCCGTGCTGCTGCCGGTGGCTTTGATTGTCGCGAACTCGATACGCGAACAAATAAATGCTGCGCATCCGTTCGCTGCCGTTCGCTTGCGTATGGAAGTCGATTTATACGTCGCGCAAAGCGGTAAAGGCGTCTTGGGAGGAAATGAAGCGGTTTCAAACGAGCGCGCGCGCGTCCACCATTATCATTATCAGCGTCGTTATCGACAGTAGCTCGTTTGCGTAGCCGGAGTTAAATTCCGGTGCCCTTTTCCCGGGTGCAATCAGAAGTGGAGTTGGCCGGGTTGCTTGCTTGGTTGGTTGATGATATTCGATCTTCGTCAATCTGGCCGGTTTGTTCTATATTTGGCCCTTTGTTGACACATTTGCCACCGTGCGGACTGCAAAGGGATATCATTCAACTGCTCCCCTACCGTCTTAAGTGTTCTGTTGCACTATTCGTGCTGTTAAGACGTCATTGAATGCAGATACAGTGCGCTCTAAAAATCGTAACTGACGAAAGCACCCAAACGGTTGGAGTGCACGGCTGGAAGCTGTCCCATATTCATACGGATCGGCGGTGTTCCTGTATATAAGCCACCGGACGCAAGGAGAAAGCGCAATCAGCACCACGCGCACGTAAGTCGATGCAAAAGTGTGCCAGAGCAAAGCGCAACGAACCGGTTTGATGACCGTGGCGCACACACCGAGCAAAGCTCGTCGTCATTATTTCCTTATTATTCGCGGTTTCAATGTTGTTGTGGCCGCATGCCCCGTATAAAATCGACAGCCGGTCGTTCGCCGTACCTGATTTGTGACGATTTCTAGCTAATGATGACACGCACCGATGTGAAACTATGGCATGATCAGGTGCGGTTATTTAGCGTTCATGCCTGGTGCTAGCTGGTTTTTAATCCAAAGTTTCTACTTGCTTCTAATGCAATCGCTTGCTAAAGTTCCTACGGAGGGTTGCAAAATAAACAAAAATAATTCACAGCAAATAAACAAAAGGATGCACACCTGAATCAGAAATTCTTATTCCCGACTTTTTCCCGGTTTTCCTGCTTTATCCAAATTCCCCTCACTTCAATTTCGCATAGTCAATACAGGGTTTCGAATCATATTACGGAACTTCTGAATCACTCGGTGGAATGTTGTGGACGGATAGTGGAACTCGCTGTTGAACTTTGCAATCATATAGTGGAAAATTGTATACAGACAGGGGACATTTTCCACTCGGATCTGAAGCTGTCAAAACGCTACCACGACGCCGGCAAAATGTAAACATTCGAACCGGTAACAAAAAATTATTTACAAGAAAATGAAACATTTTTTTTAGTCAGGTCAGTCAAGTTAGCAATGAAAGTTTTTTTTACAAGATCGGAGTCCCTTATGGGCACGGATATTCGGATTCCCACTTTCCAATAAAATTGTGCACCTGAACACAACACTATCCGTCATTCATTGTCCACTTATATTTATCAGAAACTAAAGAAAATAAAGAAGAGCCCATTATTCATGTTATTCACTTATCTGGTCAGGTTAGAATCCCAATGAGTACGGATAATCGGAATGCTTTCAAAACCAGTCATACGAAATATCTTCTGACCGTTGGGTTAATTTAATCATGTTTTCAACATTCCTCGGTACATTAATGAACACATTATTTTATGAGCGATAATTTACTGAAAAAAAACTATTAGTCCAAATCAAATAAAGCAGACAACATATTTATGCTGCGTTTGTTAGATTAAAAGGACAACACGATTGTGTTTCGTGAATGTTTTTTCTTTGCAGTAGCCAAACACAGTCATTTGCGAAACATGCTTGCCAAGACGCACAATAAACAATTTGTGTTCCTTGCGGAAAACCCAACCACACCCGCTCTCTCTCCCTCCCTCCCTCCCTCCCTCTATCTCTCTCTCCCCTTCACAATTCTTCAATCGCCAACTGGATACGTTCGGCAACAACGTGCGTAATGAGCAATGTGTGTTTGTGACATTTTTTTTATTAGTTTAACCAAACCACAATTCGATAACATCCGTGCTGTGTGAGGCTGCATTCGGTGAGGATAATTATCCTCATCTTGTGAAAATGATTATCATCAGGATGCTTTCCCTTCCTCATATCTCACGACCAGTCTCACTCGCTGGCACTCTCTCATTCTCGTTCTCCCGTTCACGATTCATCTCTAGGGGAAGAAAAGGTGGAATTTATCTCATCGTAAAAGGATACGCGCGGCGCACTTGCCTACATACGTACAGCCGCTACACACACACACACATTCATACAGCCACACACACAACATTTTAGCGGCACCAGAGAGAAACAACACAAAAATCACTCTCTCACGCACAGGTGTGCGGAGCAGGCTCATCGAGCTCGCATCCTTCACATACACTACTGCACACGGTGTTTTCTACGCTGCTTCGTGACACTTTTTGGTCCGCACCCTCTTTTGGCTTGCCGTTACTGCCCGTACCGCTTACACCCTCATTCCCGTGTCCTGCCAACCCGCCCGCAAATGCATTCCCTTTTCACCTTTCCCTTCTCATCCCTGTTCTTCTCAACACGAAGGTGGCGTAAATGATCGTAGTAACCCAGATTCCACTTTCTTCTCGGGTCTCGCGCGCGCTGCACTTTCCGGATGCGCTCATTCACCGCCATCACCCGGGGAAAGTGTTTCCTTTTTTTTGTGGCACAGTCAGCGGGATGTAGGACGAGCAAAAATTTGGAAAAACAGAAAAACCCCACTTTACGCCGAAAAGACACAAGAAACACACACAAACACACATGCACACAGGGGCGTAATCCTTTTAGGCGTGTATATGCCACCCTCACGGCGAACCAGCAACGCGACCCCGGGCGGATTCAATCAATCATCACGTTTCCACGATCGCAATGGGGATTTTCCTTGCCCGTAGGAATATGAATTGCCGCACCCATATACCGTGAGAGGCGATTGATGCATATACTGTCGAACACGCTTTCACACACCTCACACAGTAGCAAATTTTGCACAACGTTGACAGGTGTGTGCCAACGTAGATTGGGTTATCTGGGCTCGGTTGCATATACATTTTTTTTATCTCAAACACATCACACCACCACCGCACATTCGCAATACACACCTTTTTCACGCAGCAGAAAAACACCACAGCTTCACAGATCTAGTACTCATTTGTGTCACGATTTTCTTACACACGGCTCTTTTGCCGATTGATGGTTTTGTTGATGCATGGAATAAGCGATGATGCTGGAGGATTTAATCCGGAAGAATATCTAACACACTACATACACCCCTAGCAAAGTTTTTCAACTCGAAAACGAAAACTCACTATTCATTCACGCACGCACGCGAAACTGAGCCCTACAGTCGGGGCGGCTCTGGCAGACATACGCGGACCGCTCGTGGCACGCACGCACTACTATCTGACGTCTGTGTACGAAACCCGTTGCAAATTTTCCATTCGCCGCACCACACACACACAATCCCGTGCGCCTGTCCGTTGTGTGTGTGCGTCCGTTCTCAAGCGTGTGTTTGTATGATGTCAAATCTTGCACTGCGTCCGTGTAACTGAGAGTGTTTGCATCTTGCATCACATTTTTGTGTACATCTCTCGCTTATACGCTCGCTCGCTCTTTGGTTTTCTCCCCCACTCTCTCTTGAGCTACGCGTATTTTCGCGACAAAACTACCACCCCCCTGCGGGAGAAGGATTTTCTCTCCAGTTCTTATGGAAAAATCTTGCTTTTCCGGATTCTTGCTCAATATGCTCGCTGCTACATTCGTGTCGGTTTTCCACCATAGTGAGATAAGAATTAAAAATGCATTTTTACACCCAATTCATGCATGCTAATTTTGGAGTTTTCACCTGAATGTGCGGCTTGGAATCGGTGGGTAGTACAGCCAAAGAATTTTCCAAACCGGCATTCTACCGCATTACTGTTCATCTGCACTAATGGCAGCAGGCAAGCATTATTGATGCCGGTCCCGTATAACAGTCGGTCAATTTGTCACATAACACCCAACGTTCATCGGGCGGGCACTTAAATGAGCTCGGATTGGAAATAATTTACCAAAGATATTGTAAAATATTTGAAACACAAAATTATCTAAACATTAAATCAGAACCAGGACTGCTTCCAAATAAGATGTTCAAACTCTCGTATAGATAAAGGATTATGAGAAGGTGTTGCAAACGTGGTAGATGAGTCATGTGTTTATAATACAATTAATAAGTAATATAAAACATGTCGAAACAATTCAGCAAATAATCGAGATAAACGAAATCCGATGCAGCATTTCCCAAGACCGGTAGAAAACATTTAGAGATGGAAAATGCGTCGTCGTTTTCACATTTCTACACAGTTTTGTTTTACATTCAAATCAGTGTTTTCGATAGTATTATACCATAACAACATTTATAACAAATTTATATCGGAATGGCGATGCTCCACACACCCCAAACAATGCCCCAAACGCAGCCCTTTTCGCTGAAAATCAGCTCATCAATAACTTATTTTTTCTCCTCGCTCCATCTCATTCATACTTACACACACACTACTGTACGGGATTTGAACGTGCTATTCCATTCGGACACCCTCAGCCACGCATCGGCATGCTTCGTTGTCACCAATAAAGCGCTCCTTTTTCTTTCCTTCTTCTCCTCTCGCTTTCGCACACGCGTCCCCGCTGTCGTTTCTCCTCTTTCACACCGCTGGACTTCTTCTACTTGGCTGCTGCGGACACTTTTCTCCCTTTTTTCCGTACCCCGCACAAGTTCACACACCACTACTCCCTTTTTCTTCCAGCTTCTTCCTTTCTTCTTCCTTTTCTAGCGCATTCGCTTTGAACCACCCGCTTCGGCCGAGGTTTGACACTACACACCCGTACCCACGGATGGGCAATTTTTCTATGCACGATTTCACGAGACAAATGCACCGAACGCTTCAAACTCCATTCACATCGCACAGAAGGTCATTTCAACTATGGTTTTAACACTATTTGCACCACCATCAGGGCTTTAAAAATGGGTATTTTTTCCAAAACATGCACCACACTAATTCCAGCTCATATCGAACCGAGTCGCCATATTTGTTTTTTTGAGCAGCGCTCGCTAGAAAGAAAGGAACGCCAACTACAGCCCGTTTCATTCGCACCATTTCACGAAGCAGAAGGAAAGAGAGAGATACTGTAAAGCATAAAACCAAAGGTTGCTGCAAAGTCCGCCGATCTGTCAAACTTTCGTTGACAATTAGGATCGATATCGTTCGAAATTTAAAATTTATGTTCGAAAAACAAAGAAAACCGTTACATAACCCAAACTGTAAAAATCATCAATGCACAACTGTTTTGTTGCGTGATACTTATTAAATGTAAAACGTTTATCATTCATTGTTATACATTGTAGAATCGATTTATTCCATTTAATTCAACCCCGGCTACATGCATATATACAGACACACAAAATCCATTTGCCATTTGCGTTTTGCAGACTTGCTGGCATTTATAGCACCTCGGTCAAAGAGTACCTTTGTTCTAAAAACTATTGTTTTCCATCGTTCGCACATGTCATACATGCAGGCAGCGTTCGCAATTTCAAATTTGCTCTCTTAAAAGCCCCGAAACTCGTCAACAACCAAATGCTTCACAAACAAAATGCGTATAATTTATTGTACAACTGTGAAATGATTTTGAATCAATTCTCGCAAACGCAACTGGAACAGTTTTTGTTTCTTCCCGGGCATATGATCCAGCTGTGTGCTTCTTTTTTTACGTTTGTAAAACGATGTCAATTTAATTTAACTAGTTCCATTCTTAATTTTTAAACACCCACCAAATACTTAGGTCACATGCTGCACAATTTTAAATATAGTTTATGATTCTAGCACATATTTTCCAACTAAAACCCTCTCCATTCCCTTCCCGGTTGAGGTGTGTATTAAGTAAAGCAATACATAAGAAGGTGCCAAACAGGCTGCTAAAAACTGACAAACTAGCGTAAATAGAAGTGGCAATGCAACTGCTTCACATCGTTCAACCTGCAGTAGAATGATGCTGTGGTTGACCCTTTCACTGCACATCGATGATCACTGTTTCCCATCCGAACACCGTCCCAAAATGCAGAGCGTTCGTTCCTTGTGCCTGCTGCATATTTTCCATGGCACAGTTTAACCACTGGCGTAAGTATTTACTGCTAACTTCGTAATAACATTCTTGCTGTTCGTGCGTATTGTGCACATCCCATAAGTAGAGTAACTTTCCTGTACTTTTTTCCCTTGCTTTGCATTATTACTTTTGAGTATGCACGAACTATTTCTGTTCCTTAACATTCATTTGGTATTTGTTTTTACGCGGTCTTTAAGACCGCACGGTTTCTAATCGCCCTTCCGGAGCCCTTCCATCTTGCATGTTTTGCTCGGCTAAACTTTGTGTTTTAGTGTATCAGCATAACGTACGCTATGCGAGCTTTTCTCTACTTTTACCATTGCACTGTGAACAAGACTGTGAGAATAGTGGTGGTTATAGTGCCTAGAAAATCAGTATCCGGAACTGTATGGTTTGTAGTTAGTGTAAGATAGAACGATTGAGAATACGATTAGCGTAAATTTAACCAATAGAGGGATTTTGATTGATCTACTTACTAAAAATGTTGCCCAAGCGCATGCTCTACTATGTAATTCGTTAACTAAGGTTTAAGTGGCAGAAAGACATTATTAGGAGAGGAAAGAAGATTCGTCCTCCATGCTATGTCTTCGTATCCTATCTATTAGCGTGAGCTCCTCTACTGGTAGGAAGCTGTTGTTCTCTATCTTTCCTACTACAAAATCTGCGTGCTGCGTCGTTTTTTCTCACCTCGCTGTTATCTGTAACGCTCATCACAACAACTACTACAAAATACAGAACGGAACTGACTAATCGTTCGTCCTAACCCCCTGTGTGTCTTGTGTTGGTCGCCCCCGACCATCTCGTTTCATGTTGTAAATCGTCTTACAAATCGCTACGCAATAACTATCGATAAGGTCGGCTGACAGGCAGCTCTCTGCAACCGCAGCAAACATCTGCTCTAGCCAGCTTCTTCGTCTTACCGCACCCAATACTCAATGATGCTGATATATTGATCAATACGGGTTTTACTTGTGTATATAGCTACATATCCATTTCGCACAGCACCTTGCACGCAAAGGCCCTTATAGATCTTGGGGAATAACCCCCACTGCCTCACAAAACAAATATATACGTCTGTAGACTAACTCCGTTGGGGTACACGAGGGTACACGCCCAGGATGGTGATCGCGGTCCGGTGGTGGTATAGCAGCAGCAGCTCATTCAGCTCATTTATTGTCTTTCAATCATAACATTGGATATTCCTGGTAGATTCCCCATCGTGGATAATAAGTCCTAATCGCATGGCGCCTGCGTGTCCCCCGATGCACACGCCGGGAAGCGTGTTAAATCATACATATCACAAACAGTATCAACAATTTAGGTTCAACTCGTTGCCCCTCACCCTCACATCCAGAAGCTTCCGTGCAGATTCCAGTGCACGCTCATATGGCGTTTCGCTGGAAAACAAAACCTCAGCTGAAGACTTACATTGTGCATGGCCCGGTAGTGCTACCGTAGCTTGGCTTCTCGGTTGTAATAGCCCGCTTTCTTCCAATGGCATACGAGCATGACCGTCACACCAAGTGACAGCCACACGGCGAGTTGCAGCGCCGATTGTAGTATCTTCATACCACCGTTGTCACTCTTACTCTCAGCAGCACCAGCAGGAAGGTGGCGTCAGTAATCGTACTTTTCGTTCGACCATCCGAACACGGTTTTAAAGTCGCTAGGCGAATGGATATCTCGTTGAAAGTTTTGCTGTATCTGCAAATACTTGCGGCGTGATTTGGCTACGTTGTGCCACCGGTAGCGCAGCCGCTTGAATGCAATCTCGTCCACAATCACCAGCTCGATGAACAGTGACAGCAGGAAGTTGATCAGCCCGTACGCCACCAGATAGAGGCGGAATCGGTACTGGCCCTCCGGCGGCATAACCAGTTCGAACTGTTCCGCTATCCAGCTGGGTGGGTAAACGGTCAGCACAACCGCAATCGCCGCGTTCACCACGATACTGATGATGAAGCCGTAGTTGGAGAAGATGGACTTCCGGTACGGTGCACCCTTGGAGAAGACGATCGCCAGTATCAGATATTGGTAGCAGGAGATAGCAAAGATGGTGTAGTTTTCGAAGCACCCGTGGTCATTCAAAACTCGGTCGGAGGTATAGTTGAACGGTTCGAACCATGGTTGCGCTTGTACATGATACCAACCGGCCATCTGTATGCCGATCGCGACCATCATGTGCAGTGCCAGGGAAAGCAATGGCGCAAGCGATATCAACGAGTTGGACGGTGTCTGCTTCACCAGCGGTCCATCGTACGAGGAAGTTTTACCGAAGAAGAATGCCACGATCGAGATGATGAACAGATCGATATACAGATACTGCCAATCGGTGAGGTTCGAGTCGATCGAGTACAGGATTACCACGGACGCGAACTGGACGAGCGAATAGGCAGCCATGAACTTAAATATACCGAATGAGGTAACCAGCGCGGCCCGTCCCTCCTTGATCACGTTCGGTACGCATGCGATGGTTGGATTTTTCGACGTAAACGGGGACGCGACGGATGATTCTGCCTCCGACAGCGATATGCCTGTATGGGCCGCCTTGAGCGCACCGCAATCGTTCGCCCCGTCGCCACACATCGCCACGTAGTAGCCGAGATTTTGCAGCCCCGTTATGAGATGTTGCTTCTGGTCCGGCGACATGCGGGCAAAAACCGTTCCGAACGAGGTAATGGTCGGCACCAGCTCCGGGAAGTGTTCGTTAACGATGGCCCACGTTTTGCCGGTCAGCGCGAAGCAGAACGAGCCGGTCGTTTTGGCAAGCGTCAGCGGATCGGACGTAACGCCGTTTACCACCTTCACGTCGCCGATGGAGTTGCAATCGTGGTCCGATTCGATCATGATTCGGTGCGAGTGATGATCCTTGTCGAAGTTGGTGCTCAGCTGCGTCGAGATCGTACACGTGTCAATCGAACTGCTAATGCTGTTGGATTCTGTCATGAGTGCGTAGTTACCGTTTTCCTTCACCTTGTGCGTACCATCCGGTTTACCGTCCGTCACCTGATTATCGTTCATGATGTCCGACTGTGTGAGCTGCGACTGACCGGTAATATCGTACGACAGAAAGTAACGGTCCGGGTTTGCTTTGTCTGCGTGTGCTGTCACCGTCACCAGGTTCTGACCGGACAGTATCATGCCGCAGTCGTGCGCGACACTTGCTGCCGTCAGCAGATTATCCCCGGTTACCATGACCGAGCGTATGTTGGCCGCATTCAAACTTTCGATCACCTCCTCCGTGTCCGCCTTGAGCCGGTTCTCCAAAATTACAAAGCCCAAAAATTCCAGCTCGCATTCCACTTTTTCACGAGCAATTTTTTGCACCTTCGGATAGTTTAGCTTCTTGTCCAGCTGTTTGTACGCGATCGCAATGATCCGGTAGCCCTGTTGTGCGTAGAAGCCCAGCTTCGATTGGAAGTCTTCCGGGATGCTTTCGGGCCGGCACAGCGAGCTGATCATCTCGGGGGAACCTTTCACGTAAACGTTGAAGTGATTGTCCGACACTTTTCGCGTGACTACCGACATCCGTTGCAGGGCACTGGTGAAGGAGAACTCGCGCACGATACCGATATCGTTCGAGTTATCGTACGCCACGTCCAGTTCGAGGTTCAGCTCATCACGCGAATCGCCACGCGGTGGTTTTACGATCGTCGGAAACAACATGTCGTATTTCGTTTCGTCCGACACATTCGCCTCCTCGAGAATCCATCCAGTAGACTCGAATATCTTCAGATCTAGCGGGTCGCCCCGCATCTCTCCGTTTACGAACGTTATCGAATGGCACGTGACCATACCGAACAGCAGATGATCGCTCATCGGCAACCGGGTAATGTCCTTGAGCGGGATCTGGAAACTGTTGGTCGAGTCCTTTGGCAGTACGCCCCACATATCCAGACCGTCCTCCGTCAGTGTGCCCGTCTTATCGAAGCACACACAATCGATACTGCCCGACACGTTGATGGCGCGGGGCGAGATGCAGTAGATGTTGCTTCGCTTCAAACGCTTCTGCGCGTACATACGACCGACGGTCATTGCGGCCGGCAATGCCGGCGGTACAGCGATCGTGATCAGATCCAACGATTCCACAATGATCTTAACCGCACCGATACTACGGCTAATCTTGGTGTAGAGCGTATACACGAACCCACAGAAAGCCACCACGCCCAGCACGGTGATGAACTTGTAAGAGTCCTTCTCAAACTTGTAGTCCACCGGCGGTGGGTACAAAATCGATCGGATAAGCCCACCCTTGGCCGTGATGTTGCCCGTATTCAGCACCTTCACCAGGACCTTTTCGCTGCCGATGTAGCGCGTCTGAATGACGCGCGTCCCGCAGAACAGCGTATGACGCGCGTGCTCCTTACGATTGTAGATCAGATCGCGCTTGAGCGGCAGCGGTGTCTTTGTCACCGGCACACTCTCACCTGTCAGCATCGATTCGTCCAGGATGCAGTTACCGGACAGCAGTACCGCATCGCACTGCATGGTGCAACCGGTGGCGGGTATTTCCAACACATCACCCGGCACCAGAAACCGCGTTTCGATCGTTTCCGATTCCATGCTGTCGCGCACCACCATCGCCGTGTCGGTGCTCTTGACGGTGGAGTAAAGGGCGCGCTGGTTGCGCTGCGTCTGTATGATCGATACGGTGATGCCGAACCCGCTCATCAGTATGATCACCACCGCGTAGTAGTAGTACTCGTAGAAGAACCACAATATCACCGAGAAGATCTGAAACACGTAGAACGGATTGAGCACCTCGAGAAACAGCAGCGTCAGGACGCTGCGCAGCGGGATGAAGATTTCGTTACTTCCGTAGATCAAGCGGCGGATGCTCTGCTCGTACACGGACAATCCCTTCGTGTGGTGGATCAGCACGCTCGGTACTTCCACGTCCAGCCCTTGCAGCTTGATAAACTTCTTGCTCAGGTCGCACCATATGTAGCGTAGCTTCTTGCAGCAAAAGTAGCGCATGGTGCTCGCATGCTCGAACCGTCCACCGGTTCGATGGTATGCCACCTGGAACGGATCCAGCGACCGGAAAAACCCGACGTAATCCGCAATCCCATTCTGCGTCAACTCCTTGATCACGTTGCGAGCGTTGGCTGTGGTTGGTTTCTTTTTTTCATCCAGTATTTCACTAAAATGAGAGATAAAACAAACAAAAAAGGTTAAACTCCTGTGCACAAAACTTCGGCACGGCTTTGGGCCATCATTTTGCAAGATTATGATTCCATCCCGGTGCTGTACGGCCGTCGTGATTCTCTCAGCAAATAATCCCTTAAATCAATGCTCATATCGTTGCGCTTTTAATTGATTTGCCCTATTGAAAGTTTCAATCCCTCACTTCTTTCTGGGTCGTGGCAATAAGCGACGGCGGCTATCAATCAGCGCGGTTTAGCACGAAAGCGGAATTTCAACCCTCATCCATTTCTAGCGGGAACTCGCGGGACCAACGGCGCCTAACGTAGCGGTGCCGACGAAACTCGCAAACAAATAAACTCTAATTAAGATTGAACACAGCGAAAGGACGCACCGCGAGTTGTTGGTAGAGCGCCCGTTTGTAACATCAATTTCGCTCGACTCGGACGTTTGTGGGTTGGGCGGGATGACGCCGAACATTTTTTTTGCTGTGGGCCGAAAAAACACACATGAACTGGATATAATGAACTGGGAAGAAGCAACCGGACCGACCGCACAAGACGGAAGGCATGGGCGGAACCAATATAAACTTTCTGTTGACGTGCATTCTTCTTTTGCCTTCTGTTTTAGGAAGTGTTCCGTTTGATTTCATTATCCGTTCTTTTTGATAAACCTTTGGTCCATCAGTAGCTAGAGTTGGGCAGACCTTTCGGTAAATCTTCTTACATCATTTCTTAGCTGACCGATTACGTAAAAAAGTCAACCAATCTTTCGATATAGGATCAGCTGAAAAGCATGTATGTATCGCGCCGAAAGTAAAGGATATTCTTCGGCATAAAAGTCTCAATTCGCTTTTGCAGGGTGACCACCCGATTCAGGATTTCAAATTCCCGGTTTTCCGATTTTTTCCTAGTTTATCCAGGAACACTTCACTTCAATTCCTCAGGGGAAAAACAGGGTTACGAATCATATAATAGAACCTCTAAATCACTCCGTGGAGTGTTACAAACGGATAGTGGAACATGACAAACTCGTTGTAGAACTTTTCAATCATACAGTGGAAAATTGCATACAGACAGGCTACTTATGCAACTCCGATATGGAATTGGAATCGCTCAAGATTTATAGTAACTCTTTGAGGAGATTTCAATTAACTCACTCATACGAGTTATTTAATTCATTTTCACTCAGTATGATTATCATTAACAGTGACTTTATACCACATTTCCTTCAGAAGTAAACTTTCCATTTCGCTACTTATGTATCACTGTATACTCATGATTAAAGTAACACGGCTGCGCTTTATAATTTAACTCATCTTAATAAAAAGCATCATGCAAACTTTGCTCCATTCGTTCCTGCTACACCAGGGGTGTTGGTAAACAGTAACAAGAAAACATGATTTGTTTGCACTGCAAGTCAATTGTTTTATTACGTCCCATGTGAAGCATTCAAGATTATGGCTGGCGGTGAATGATGGAAAAGCATCTCTTATGTGTCACTGGCACTGTTCGGGCTCTTGTGGGTAAAACATTGCAATTGGTAGGCCAGCATAATAACGATTGTTTAACCTAATTGCTTTGACGCAACACGTGTCGTTACAAAGCGGTGGACAACAGGGGGCATACAAACAGCGCGATTCAAGCAATCGAAATGAAGCAAAGGAAACGTTGAAGACTGATTAACTAAAGATTGACAATTCAATTACGTGCTATACTTAAATTTAGGTTGACATAATACTGACCCGTGACGATTCTTCTTCCCGTGGCGTTTGGAACGCTACGTAAAACGGAAAAGGAAACATAAAACGTATCTGCTTCCAAAATATCAATAACTGTTTGGTTTAAAAGCTTTCAAAAGTACAAGTACACACATGAATGAGTTCCACTTGACAACTCTGTGAATATTGTTGTTTGGTGTTGAGAAAAACCCCATTTATTCCAATGCGGATTGTTCGGTGACAGTACCATTCAAAATGCACGTCTTCATTCAACGTTTCATTAGTAATTCCCCACTAATGGGTTTAGTTCGTGCACTTTTAGTCGAATCGTTTAAAACGGAGTCCTAAAGCATGTGGCTTATCACGTTCAACATGCACTTACATTGTTTGAATGCTTTCGAGGCGAAGGTTACCACACACACACAAACACACTAGACCCAACACATCCCACCCTCGATCATTACACCTGCAGTACAAACACCACCCACCACGTGGCGTTATCCCTCGGGCTTCAGCGGACTATGCCGTACACGTTTCTCGCTACGCTTTATTGATACTGACGATCTTCGGTGCGGCACGTGTGATTGCGTCGGTAATCTTTAACACTTCCAAGCCTTCTACACGGATCGCACGGTATGCAAAGCTCAAAGTCATTGTTCGAATTGTTTTATTCACTACTCCGATCGAGTTCCGCTCATTGTTGTTCGACCTCCCCTATCACTGTGCGGATACTTTACGGGTTTGACACAATTATGCTTGTTCTAGGTCTTTTTCACAACCCGCGTGGTTGTGTGGCTTGTGCGAGGTGGGTGGTGATGTGTATTTACTTGCTTAATGATACACCTCTTACGCACATACATACCCGCAGAGGGCAATAAGAATGTCTCAGTGTCATACAGTGCGTAACATCACATTATGAACACTTTATTATTAAAATGAAAGACACTATGGCTAATGAAAGGCTTATGTAAAAAACGTACCAATAAGTTTAATGTTAGATGTTGAAGCAATATTTAATTCAAAATTTACCATGGTTTTCGATTACTACCAAACCTATACGCTCTGAAAAAGTTATTAGGTTTCAAAATTTTATATTAATTCCCAAAAAAAGAGAGGCCGTAAAGGACTGTACATTCATCCCGGTTTAAAGGCAGCAAAACCTGAAAGACAAGAAAGCGGTTTGCGCGGAAAGGGATGTTATTTGAGCGTGAGATTGCTAAGGCGCGATAAGGGAAAAGCCTATCAGCTTTATGGGATGACGATTACGGTTTAATAAATTGCTCCGTTTATTGACAAGATTACAACGTAAAGTGACCCCGTTCTGTGTTAGGGGGAAGTTTGTCAAATTTTGACGATAAAATTATATCGGATGCAGTAGAAGTATTAGGTATGACACAAGAAAAATAACCAAAAAAAAAACATATTGTTAAATGTAAAATATCCAAAACGATATATAAGCTTCCCATGTGTATCTGTCCCGGCTTTATCGCATCACCGAACACCATCGTGCAGAAATTGGTATCGTGCAACTATAGAATCGCAAACAAACCCCGTTTATCAACTCCCCCCTCCATTTCCTTCAGTGTGCAATTGCATTTCCGGCCATTTAATTTGTCCACCCTATCAGTAGTGACGGCTGTCAACACACGGAGTGTCGGTGCTTGTTATCGTTTTCCAAGAAATTGAAGACGTGGTAAAATCAGCACCTGTTACTGAAGATTTAACTGTGTCTCCAATTTGCAACTGCAAGATTTTTAAGAAGTTTTTATTCGGCTGTAGGCAAATCATAGTTATAAATTATTTCTTCGCTTTCATTGAACAACTCGCAATAACACTCTGTAACTACTAGTAAGTGTAAATATTGTGGAGAAGACAAGCAGTACAGCTTACTGATGCAATTAATGAGGTAATATACTATGAGGATATATCCCATTTAACGAAACGCCCACTTTATAACGCCTCATCATATTATTCTTCCAATATATTATTATACGAACAAGTAAGTGGTATTCTTGTTTTAGGTACAAAGCGAAAGATAACAGGCGTGTATTGTGGAGTGACACTGTCTTCTTCAGCGTAGAAAGACGCTTAGTCACAGCGTGCACTTGGCCCCCCCCTTGGTTACTAATATCATGCAGTCAAAAGAGTAACTACAACGATGAGCAACAAAAGTATACGATAGTATGAAAACATATCCTTAAAGTACATGTTCAAAGCATGTACAGGCCGATAAATCGTTAACATGACGAAAGCTGCTGTATTGTTGCAATTTGTTGGATATTCGGAGCAGTTATTTCCGGATAAGCTAATGGGAACATATATAAATTGGTTAAAAGGAACTAATAATGAATCGTATATACCTTTGTCTGTTTTCCTTCACTGAAACTATTATCAAATGGACATCAATGAAGAAAATATGGCACAATTCATGACTACAAGATTTAATCTGCAATTGCTTAAATCAGATTTAGATCCAATGGGCTCGTCAGGATCGGGACTTTTGTGCCAAGTTTAAATTTAATAGATAAATCAAATTGTTGGTTACGTTACATATCTCAGACAAACGGCTGAGAAGAACGTTACACAAAGAAGATGATGCGTAGACATATCCGATATATAGAGAAATTATTAAACGCTTACATTATAAATGCAAAAACTCTCTATCTTTATTATTCACAGTTTTACCCGCATTATATGCACACGGACTAATTTTACAAATGACCACATGTTAAAACCGCTTTTCTTTTGTTGTTGTAGTTGTCATGCTCCTGCACTATGCGTGAGGTCCGACATTAATCGAGCATAATATACGATCGTCGGAATTTCCCCGTCCACAGACAGACACGCATACCACATTAAAATACAGCTGAAGCACGACATTGGCCATCAAATCAGATTAGACCTTATCGACAAGCGTACGCCGAACGATAGAGAGGCAATGAAATGCTGGTGATACACTGGCCGCAGATTGGCAGCAGCGAGATTTTATTGTTTTCTCGCTGCATAAAGGCGATAACTATTATTATCACACCACTCTATCGATAGTATTGGTGGAATGGAGACCACCAAAAACCTTTCGCCACATATATAACCTTTCGGGTGTATAGATGTGGACTCGGTTCGCTTTATTGCAAACCGTGCTCGTTAATGTTAGCCGCACAGGAAAAAAATACTACATCAACAACAACAAAAAAACCTTCGCAACTGATTCGCAACACGTTCGGCGAGACCCCGAGGTTATGCGGCGTAGTAACATTGTCAACAGGGTGATTGATTGGCTGCGTGGAGGTAATAATCTCACCTAATTTTGGTCCCTTATATTTAAACGGAGCTTACAGGTGATTTTACAATTGTAATAGGTGTAATACATATGTGCAACCAGCGCAGATAATGTGGGTGGATGTGGGACGAGTAGAATGGAACGACGCAACAGAAATCACATTTCATGTATCGTTTGCCATGATAAGATTGGGTGGCTTGAAACGTAAATTCCGGCTGAATTAGTACGGATAATTGATTGGGTCAGGTCGTCAGGGATGCTCAACGGATGAGTAACATGAGCCTAGTCTATCCTGTTGTATTTGTATATTGCCAATCAAGTATTACTTATCTATTTAAATTTACGTTTGTTTTTAATGAAGAAAGACATTCACGAAAGAGACGTTATTTTCTTGAAATGTTGTACTTAACATCTTCGAAAAACACTAAAGGCCGAAGTTAATACCGAGTGGTAAGGTATCTAGACTGTGTTCAAAAGTGAAAGGAATGTACAGTTGTGCTCAAAACAGTAGCAGTGGCACCATTATGTACAGTCAATGGGGATTTTCTGTCAATTCTATTTTGTCTTCTATCAATCAAACAGGACTGTGGCAGGAAGTTTGACACATAAACGTCCCCCTCTCGTGATATAACGTCACGGAGCGCTCCTTCAGAAAATTTGGTTTTATTTCTTTTTACTACGTTTATTTCTGCAATAATCTAACAAATAATAAAGTACAAGTAAATTCACATGTGAACAACGCAAAGAAAAAACAAACCGACTCTAAGCAATGTACACGACGGTCCAAAGCAAACCAGAACGTGCAATATTAGTTAAAATTAATATTATTCATTGCAAATCTGAACTGGCTTGAGAAATACAACCAATACAATGAGATCCACAATTTTAATTAACGTCCATCAATATCATTTGTTTAATTGTTTTAGCGATCCTGCATTGCTCTGAGTGCTTTCCGATTTGGACTTTCCGTAATTTTTGTTTCCGATATTTTAAAAATTAAAGTTTGTGTAAGGCTTATGAATTCAAGAATGACTATCTTGTGTTAGGTGGTCTATGGAAATCAAGGAATCCAAAAACAACAGGCCAATTGCTTTTGTTTGATTATTTTATGGAGACTTAGGGCTCTATAGCCTCTTGGCTTCAGGCCAAGAAATGACAGACAAGATTGCAGTGTCACAAATAAATGAGCATAAATAATAGTATATGCCTTTATATTAATACTTAATCTTCAGAACCGTGCATCTTTGTTAGTTTGTTTTGTTTAACAAAGATTTTATGAGATCCTGTTCCCAGGTTTATTGTATATATGGAAAATAACCAACATCAATTTATTTGAAAGCTATATGCATACCGAGAATTTTTTATCATCAGGCTATGAAACTATTATTAGAAAACGAAAAAAAAAGATTAGTATTTAAATTAACAAATATTAATTCCACCACATACATCTTATCACATATTGTAAGGCTCGTTTATCAAAAACGATGTTTGATTAATTTTACACTGTTTTTACAGTACAGAGAATCAGGAAATATAAAATCATTAAAAAAAATTTGTTCGATATGGATCTGCCATCGTTTTGAAGACAACTGTGTATTTGCAACATGGCAACAGCCTTGAGCAGTCGCTGTTCTAGGAGTTTTCACAACCCATTGCCAAACATTAATTACACGTGTGCACGAACTTACTTTTCGGAATTTTCTTCTTCCACTGCTTCTAGTCAAAACGGTCGAACGGAAGGGGAAGTCCAGCTTGCGTCATAAACTGACCTGACGGTGGCGCACAACATCAACAACATCGCTAGTGAACCTTCTACCTTCTTCTCGACCTCAGTGTTTACCTGCCTACACCGGAAGCACGATGTCATAAAGGACGCCCGAAAAGAAACGAAACAATGGACCAACCGATACCGAGACAACATCTATTAACATTCCCCAATACCGGGAACGGAAGAACACTTCCCACTGGATCATGACGGCGGCGTCGCCGGAGGATGGGGTAGCAATAACAATTTTTCAATCTAACTAACCGGAGACACAGGGGTCTACGGCCGGTCAGCCGTCCGTTTGTCATCTCCACACCAAAGGTTAACAGTTTGTGGGGTTTAACCATATTTACGCAATCCTTTTTAATCCATCATTAGGCAAACGGTGGCCCGGGTTGGACTGGTGCGGAAAGCATCAAGTATTCCGCTGGCCAGCTATTCGTCGTCGGGACGAGACTGGAAAGCAAAAGCACTCAACCGCCGAAAGTGTTCTGAGGCGTTATTCGTTTCCGTGAAGTAACATCCTTCAGCAGCGTTTGTCCTGGCTGGGGAGGCGAGAAACGCAAAAGCAAGTGTGTGTGCTGGTGAAAGGCACGCTTGGTTTGCCTATCCTGAAGCAATCCATCTCGTTGGCAGTGGCACTTTTGGCGTTCTTTGGGCAGTTCAGGTCGAGTGGGTTTTTTCGCATCTTGAGTCACACACATCGGTATGCAAGAGCTGTCAATCGGGGAGTTTTTGTGCCTGTATGGCGTTTCGTGACTGCTGTCGATCATGCTGCCGAGGGTCATAAATAATATTTAACCGGTTTTTGTGCTTCATCGCCTCCAAAGTGTGTATGTGTGTTTTTTTTTGTGTTTTGTAACTAATCAAACACATTCGCCTTGTATGGATAACTTTGTTGCACAGAAATTAACAACTTCTACATCAACAAGCTATTAAACAGAGTGTTTGAAGATGGAATAGACTGAAGACAGTTAATTGACACGCACCGCGTTATTCAGCAGTGTGAAACGATGATAAACGATCTCATTTGTATTACACTGCAGCTATTTGCTCAAGTGTACTTCACAATACCCTACCTATACGACGTTTACATTTAACGTTCCCGTTCTCATTCAAATGTTTTAATAGTGGTGTGAGCTGTTCTATACTTTTGATGGATATTTTATACCTTGCACTTGCATCATTCCCAGCGAAACTTTTAGCTAGCAAAAACTTCCCGATCGTTTCGCATCACCGCACGGAAACAATTCAAATTTAACCGCATCCAACATGCTGTGGTAGCAAGCAGCAACTTGCAAAAAAAACCACACACACAAGGTGAGATACTTCTATGATTCTAGCGCGAAACAATCAGGAAAGGCAGAACGACCACACTTCACCACAGAAACGCACACACAGGCTAGCGACCGCATAGAGAGAAGGTCGTTTTGATCATTCAATGCCATTTTCCACACTTAAAATCATAACGATATAAAAACTTAGCGCTCATGTAAATCACTGCGCTCGGAGAATTGAATGCACTTCCACTTTACCCGTTCGCCATATGGGAAGATACTTCCGGTGCCAAACCCCCGGACGATACACTTGTTTGCCACGAGAAAGCACAGCTCTAGTTTAACGATAACAATCGAAGCGAAGTTCGTAAGGGGCCCTTGAAGAATTAGCATAAAACAGTGCAAACGATCACGGCTTACCTGATAACATCACCGCTGAGCGTGATGACGTCCTTCACGTAGTACAGATCGTGCTTGCGCTGGTACGCCTCGTGGATCAGCACCTTGTCGGCATGCTCGAGCGAACATTCGCGGTGCGTCGCGAGCAGCAGCCAATGGCGCCGCCAATGCATCACCAGCCGCAGGATACCGAACGTGAGCAGGAACCCAACGTAGCACAGGAACGTTTTGCGCAGGCATCGTTCGTACCCGGTGATGAACATCTGGTCCTCCTCGCCATCGTTTAGGATGTCATGCACGGACGCCTGGAGACCGGACTCTTGCAGCAGCTCGGCTAAAGTGGACACAGCGTCAGGATGTGTTTTTTCTTGCTCGATATCGTACCGGTGCGCCCGGTGATGTTGTGGATGGTGGTGGTTGTTGTGCGTTGGGAATAGTATGGACTTACGCGCTTTCTTGATCTGTACTGCCGCCGGCCCGTCCGCATCTTCCGCTTCAGCTAGTGTGCAGGGATGCTCGTCTAAACACGGTCCAAACACGGCCCGATCGGTTTCGTCCGGAGAGTTCGGTACGGCAACAGGACCGCCGTGACGCTGGTCGGCGGTAAGGGCCGTGTCCAGCTGAGCCGGTACATCGTACATTGATCCTGCTGCCGAACCCGCAGCCGAAAACCGATCGGCCGGGGCCGATCCTTCCGTCAGTGGCATCATGTATCACTGCTTACACGCTACACACCGTCGCCCAGGTAACGCCGTCAGGGAGGTTTCACCCGTGTGACGCTCCGACGCGCAATCAGACTGACTGAGGCACGGTGCCGGAGCTCGGAGTAGCTCGCGCACGAGAATGCAAGCACGCCGCCAACGATGCCTTCAACGACTGCCGGCACGCAATCGGTGGCTGCCGCGGCACAGCGACGCGCTTTTACAACGACCACCTTAACCGCGGTAATGATGGTGTGGGGTGCGCGTTGGTGTTAGTGAGCGGCTTACCCGCGGGCGCCCGGAGGAAACGGGGATGTTATGCGGCTGGTAAATGCCCGCCTCACCTACCGCCCCGCTTGAAGGTGGACACGCGTGTGCTGGTGTCGGTGCGGGTGAACCGCGCACTCTTGTTATGCTATATTAGTTGGCGGTGTTGGTGGCAATGATTGTTTCGCGCTGCCAATGAGGCTGATAAGCTGCGGGCGCACGAAGAAGGACGGGACTGGAACGGTTGGTCGGCGCTTATCAGCTGCGCGACAATAACTACGACGGGCGCGTATCTATGCTATCTCAGCACAAAGATGTCACACTCCGGCACGGCAGTACAGATCGCGCACATGGTCCCACGAAGGCCACTCGGTTGCGACGACACCGACGACGACGACGTCGAAGGCGGCTGGGTTTGCAGTGAAGAAGTAAAGAAGCACCTTCCTTTTTTCACGTTCTAGATCGTTATGAATCTGACACTGACGTAAGTAGAATTGTGTTGCTTCCTTTTAAGGATGAAGTTCTGCTGCTTGCAGTCGGCTTGCCTACAACCAGACGGACAAGACGATCACGAGCATCGAACTCATTTACGATGGTAGCCTGCCTGTAAACACAGAAGAAAGGGATCAACAAATGAAACTAATGAATGGCTGGTGCCAAAGACAGCTGACTAGACAGGGGCAACACCTCTACCGGCCGTTGGCTCGTCTAATCACATCGGCCACGTACGTAATGACCTAGGTTGCGGCTTGCAATCGATCGGAACTTAATTCGTGGCGTTTTTCATGCATCTTTTTATACAACTATTCTTTTTTTGTAATTTCAAAAAAATCTGTCGTTTCATATTTTTCCAATTTATAAAGTTTATTTTCTATTAATTTAATTGATAGTCTTTAGCTAAGCGAGAAAAATGCGTTACAAACAAAATCAATGCAGAGTGCTTCAGAAGTTTCAGGAAAACAATGAAATCATTTGAAATGATTTTGTTTTGGTTTAATACATTCACTAGACATGATGAAAAATAAAAACATCCGCAGCCCAAAGCTGATAATGAATAATTACTCAAACAAGCTTATCGTACAGCTCGGAAACAAAAAGGGGGGAAAACAGACAGTATGCAGTCATAATTTTGACTGCAATTGACCGGAGTCATTTACTGATCCGTGAACGATCATGTAATGCAGATGGAATGTTGCCAAACCATCTGTACGGTTATTATTTACAGGCTTTGCAAATTGAACGATTCACATACAGTTCGCTCAGCTGTACGCTGCTGTCATCAACAACGAACATTGGTGATGATTTTGCATCATGCATCGCTTCGGAAGATCAATTAGGACCTATTGGAGAACTGACACGAATGCATATACATAGGTACAAGGTCTTTACATTACATAATCGTTAGCCTGACGACATGTGATAGACTAACAGAAGAAAAAAAAAACACAAAAAAAAGTCCCGATCAATTGTCGTTAGACGTGATAAAAATTGATTTCTAATTGAATTGTTGATAATCCATCATCGGGAAACATTTATGTCCCGGACCTGGCGAGATAAGCCCATTTAACGTCATTCAAAGGAGAGTGTAAGTGAAACATTCTAGAAAGACAATGCACAGCTGTCCTCCTTGCAATCTGCACCGACGAAGATAGTTATTTTATCGCACCGGGAACGTGATAAGCCAGTGTTGTCTGCTTTTCCAAACACGTTTCTATTCATCCGGCTTGTAACCATATGGGTCATGCATGATTTTTCTTGCCCGATGCCTATGTGTGAAATGTGTCATAAAACCGGCGGTTGCGCAAGGGAATGCCCGCTCGATAAGAGGAATCGACAGCCGGTGGGTATGACGCAGAACACACTTTATGGAAAGTGACCGCAACTAGATCGTTTCGTTGCTTTGGGTGAAAGGTTCGGTAGAGGGGCAACGGTTTTACTACAGAAGGGTCAATAAAATTCATCCATCTTGATTGGACCTTTAGCAGCAGGGCAAATTAAGCAAATCAATATATTTTTAATTTATAAATGGTGACAAAATAAAGTTGACCTAAAACGACAAGAAAATGCTTAATGCGAAATCCTACCAAAACGCACCTTTGTTTGGAGGGCTTCCGTGTTGCCTTTTTCTGGCTGTCTGTCCGTAACCAAGCATACGAACGTAGCTGGTCTGCTTGCACGCTGCCGAATGTCGGAAAGTGCTGGTGGCACACCACTTCCTGATTTTCTCTACGGATCGATAAAAACGTGTGCTCACGCGCCGCGTCCTCGATGAAGCGATGGTGCTTGTTGGTATGTGTGTTTCAGTGGTGTGTTGATATGTGGAAAAGCCACGGAATATCCTTCAGCACGAGCTGGTAACTCGGGCTTTGCTGCAATCAACCGACGAACGAAGTTTCCCAGATGAATTCAGTATCGAAGGAAGCAGACAAACCGGTGGTATCACGATTGGAGTATGAGGAAGTATGTGCGATTGTTGAAAATTTCAGCTTGATGAATTCTGCCGCTTGTATCAACTCTTGTCAATCACACAAAAACCGTACGGAAAGCAGGTATTTTGTATGATTCCAAGGGACTGCGGCATGCAGTATGTTCGTTTTTGTGACACGTCGCAAATAAAGATGCTAAATCGTGGTGCGGCTTAAGCTCAACTACATCGCGCTCTCATGGTCGCCCGGATTCACGCACGTACTCACCACACAACCGACCGCACGGATTTGTCCTTTCCGGCTTCGTTTGTTTCTTCTCACCGTTTTCTTTTCGCGTTCCTCACTGGCAACGATTTGCAAGGTACGAAACCGGGCATAGCCGGTGGGTTGTGGTCCGGATGCAGGAAGATTGCAAACTGTAGTGGGCTGCAATTGGTCGGTTACGTTGTTCAGCTTCTTACGGCTGATAACATACACTTAGTCACACACGACAAATATGCTAGCACTTTGCAAAACACACACACGGTACTTCCGGTTCGCTGACATTAATTCCGTGCTGACACTTTTCTCTTCCTTCCTCCTTTTTTTCACGCTGCACTCCACTTTCACGCACGCACATACACACACGAGCACACAATTATGCTAAAACCGCGAGGTTCGCCTTCGGTTCACGCACGAAAAGATGCTGCAATGTGACAGACTTTTTCACGCAGCCTGCTTCCTGACCGAAAAAGACCTTATTTTCGTGCCCTTTTTTTCAGAATGCCTCCCCAGCACTGAACTCTACAACTCGGGAGCTAAACGTACGATCCGAATATAACCGAAAAGAAAACGAAGACAACACGACCGCGGTGCAGTTTTCGATCTCGAACATCAAGCAAATGTTCGAAACGCGATATGTTTTTTCGAACATGAGATTCAAACTGACGAAATCCGTTTGAAATTATTTTCCTTCGTCCAAAACAATAATGAACTTATTGAAAAAATAACCCAATAATACAACCAACCGGACAAAGAAATGTCCGTTATGGAGTTACAAATATTTCCCGTGTCTCAAACGAAGGTGAAAATTTACGATAAAAAATCGTTATTCGAGGAGAACTATGGGTAAAAAGCGAATGTCAGTGGAACTAAATCAAGATTTTAGCTACCAAATGAACCAAAGCTAAACTGTTGCTATAAAATATTGATCAAATCTTCTTTCATGCTACGTGCTATTTATGGTAAATATTTTATTCACAGAAGCCTTCCGTTGGAATCAGTGGTCTTTCATGCGAAGAAAAAGAAGCATTATTCATATAAGGCCTTGTACATCATGGCCTAATAGCCAGTTTATCATGCGAAACAGAATGAGAAGCATTATCCAGGTGAGAATTGAACCAACGTCGGTCGGACTTATGTAAATTGTATCCCATACACCATTTTATAAACTGTAATTGAATAAACAAAAGTTTACTAATTTCATACATTGTAATGAAATCCTTTAAATAGAAGGTAAACTACCCATAAGCCCATTAAATAGTTTTGATCGGCCTATGTAGCAATTTACTCTTTATTTAGTTGATCGCAATAGAGTTTATGGAACAAAAAAAAAAAACAGGATTCTAGTTCATCTTACCATTATGGAAGGGTTTTTATTAAATTAATATATGTTATCATAAAAGTTATTGTATTTTTTAAAATTTTATTATTACATGTTTTTGTAATTAATCATAAAGTTTAAGTATAAGGTATACGGCCCGGCGGTTCTTCATTATATAAAAAATAAGGTTTAAAATAATGAACCGTGTTTCTGCCAATTTAAAAAAAATATCAACAGTAAAAAATACTACAAATTCAAAGCTTTGATGATTCCTTTATATATTTCTGAACTTACATTGATAACATTTCAGTCTCTATTACTCAAAAAGTATTGAAATAAATCATAAATGAACATCTTTTCTGCTAAGAATTGTTTTTTTCTTCGATAACTAATCGCGTTGTATTGCGTTGTTGTTATTTTGTAATGTACTTGACATATTTCAAATTTAAATGCAAATAAATTGAATACGGACAGATTCTTGCTCTATTGGCCTTATCAATGAACAGAATCATATTTTTCATTTAATCGCTGCCACTCGACTTTCCCTACACACTGCCGTGATTAATAAGCTGTTGTTTGTGGGAAGTTCCGACAATGGGTCTGGGAAAAGTAATACAGATCAACGTCTAACCAAGGTGTCGGCCACAACGCTAAGGACCGGACACGTGCAACGCTCTTCACCAGGGTGTGGGATTGTTTTTGTCACTTCCATATCGCGTAAAGGGCTTACCGGTTCCGACTCCGCATGGAAGTTGTAGAACCTTCGGGGTATATTTCTCATTCTGTGACACAT